>JBBPTS010000303.1:0-20800 GCA_038094235.1 Fistulinella staudtii
CCAAAAATAAACTTCTGCTGCAGTGCCACAATTAGATGCTAGGAGGGTTACTTCTATCTCCTTTGTGGGCAGGGAGCTGGGGTGATCCGTTGATCTAGTTGGACTGAGGGAGATCTTCTTATCTTCCACCTCAAGACTTTCTCTGGGGGAGTGGCTGAGTTACTGCTAGACTCATGCAAAGGGATACCGGTTGCTTCTTCAACTCTGTCCTCTTCTGGACTCCTAGTGTGCCTTATTTCTTTTAAGGGCTTTCCTTCAGACGTCAGGGGGAGTAAGTCTTCTTGTAGACTTGTGGCAGTACTTCACAGGCTACTTGTTCCAGCGCTGTTCTTGGGGCCTTCAGCAAAGATGTTCTTATCGATGATGAAGTAGGTAGTTAGAGTAAAGTGAAACGAAAAGCCAATCAATGACTTTATAAGGGGAAGGGGTCAAGTAGAGGACTCAGAGATGACTTTAAGTCGGTACTACCAAGTTACTCTAACTGAGGGATCGTCCTCAGCAGAGTAGCCTGGTTTATATATTCATAGGCGTGTATGTACATGTTGTGGCATAACTACCATAAACGTATTTCGAGGAATCGTACCATAAGAGCATAATGTGCCATTGGGCGATAAGAGTTACATGTGGATGCATCATGCATCAAGGGTCTTCGGAGTCATTAAAAGGCAGTGCCTGCTGAAGTGGAAGAGAAGGAACAGAGATTAAATAGTCGTGTAAGTCATTACGTCTGGTGTTGGTGCTAGTTGCACAGGACGGAGATGAAGAGGGCAGTGCCCCACATATAAAGAAAGTAGGAAATGGGCTAATGGTGCTCAAGGATGCGACACTTGTCGCGAAGGGTTCGTTCTCTTCTAGATCATGTGATCTTCATCGTCATGTGATGAGTCATGGGGTTAGTCACGTGACTTGGCTTATACCATTCGAGAGTGAGAAAACGTCTAAGTCCAGTGGACCTTTATTGGATTCATAACACTCCCCCTTCACTAGAGTAAAGCTCAAACATTACAAAAGGAGACAGAAAGAAGGTCTCACCCCCATCCCGCATTCGGACTTGAACAGCAGAAGAAGTAGCTGTACTCGGTCATTACGCAGAAGTCAGAAGGATCCCTGAATGAAGAAGTTTATATTTGGAAGCACCCTCCCTGAAACAGAACAACTGTACTCATTTACAGTTGTAACATGGAACGTCACGTCAATACCAATATATCCGTAGAGAGGAAGGAACGTAGTGTGATTGAGAGAGGGAGAGGGACTTTCCTGAGCATAAAGGTGTATGAGGGAGTGGAGCTTGCTTCAAGCGTAATAGACTGGCTATCGCGGTTGATGTTCATATCGAACTGGGCAAGGTTGAGCATCAAGTGTCAGAGTGAGTCAATGATCAAGTGAACAAAGCTGGGGAGCTTTGCCACAGGATCGCTCTCATTATATACTACTCTACTACATAGCATGACATCACTACATGAGGGAATGGTGCGTACTACATGAGGCGGGCTAGGGTGTTCTATGATGTCAATAGATAGTGGAATGAGTCTGGACTTAGGGAATGTGTCATGGTCCGGACCATGACATCAGAGATAGCATAAATAGAGTGAAGCATGAGGCGCACATGCAGCAGTCTAGCCACACATGAGATAGGGGTGAGTTTGTCTGAAACAAGTCCGGGCATGGCCATGTGACAGGTAATGGTAGCTTTGAGGGCGAGACAAGTGGAAAACAATGTTGCCGAGTGCCGAAAAGGCATGCTGTTACACTCCCCATCCTCATTCCAAACACTAAGGTATTTTGTACTGAGAAGCACAGAAGGAATCCCACTCAGTTCATCCCTTTCGCCACCCTCCACCACATTGAACAAGTCAACTAACAGCAGACGAGTATCCTCCAAGAAGCCCTTGCTTGTGTCAACCGCCTGAAGGAAGAAGCATGACAGCACAAGATAGGCATAACCACTGTCCATGCTTACATACAGAAACTGCAAGGCCAACTGGTAGAAGCAGAAGAAAGGAGGATTAAAGCAGAAGAACATTATGAGCTGGTTCTTAGAAATTATAGCCCTCGCCCTCACCCTATCACTGCTGGTTGTTCTCACCATAACAGCAAACGTAATTGAGAAGGCTCTGTAACCGACATACTTCTTCAAACTTCAAGGATGAGGGATAGCCTTTCAAAGGCATAGGGTTGCTTTGTAAGCAATGGAGAGGGGGATGACTACTGTCAGGAGTCCCACTAGTAGAGCACACTGGTTAGGTGTGAGATCCAAGTTAACAAGACTAGGTTTATATAGGCAAAAGTACATGGCTGTGTCTATCCTAATCGAGGCACTTCTTATCTAGGCTGTGAAACGCGAAGACCTTCTTATACTTCAAGGGTTGGCCTTCGAAGTGGGAGATAGCCTATCTAAGGCATAAGGGTGCTTTTGTAGAGTGGGAGGTGTGAGGGGGTACTGAGTCTGACTGGTAGAGCACGGCCGTAGGTGTAACGGCTCGTTACTTTCATGCTTCAGACTTAGAAGCGATGGCAAGAACTGGCATAGATGCACAACCCAAACCGTTACGCCTTTGACAGGCATCTTATCTTATCTCGGCATTCTGCGCTATCTTATCAGATAAGCCGCACGTCTGCAAAAGGACTTAGTTCTCTTTCTCCTCTCTCTCTTTTCTCATGCTCTCGCTGACATACGGCGATCAGATCTAGAGATACAGATCTCATCTACCCATATTGGTTAGCAGTGCCTCATTATGTTCACACGCTCATCTCTGTCGCTTCCATTCTTATGCCTCATGTATCCCATGCCCATTTCATTACCGTTATCTCGGCTATGCTTTCTGATGGACTATTCTGATGTACTTATCGCTTCTCACGCACAGCCTAGATAAGGCCTCACTCGATTAGGATATACACAGCCATGTATTCTTGCATATATATAGCCGAGTAGCTCGACTGGCAAACCCCAGTCTTGTTTACTTGGATCTCACGCCTACGGCCGTGCTCTACCAGTCAGGCTCAGTTTTCCCCTCATCTCTTCGCTGAATAAGCACCCTACGCCTTCGATAGGCTATAGTACCTCTAAGGCCCTCTGAAGGCAACCCTTGAAGAGTATAGAACGCGTCTTCGTTTCAGTAGGCATGAGATCCAAGTAAGCAAGACTGGGGTTCTACCAGTCGAGCTACCCAGCTATATATATGCAGAGATACATGGCTGTGTCTATCCTAATTGAGCAAGGCCTTATCTAGGCTGTGCATGAGAAGCAATAAGTACATCAGAATAGTCCATCAGAAGGCATAGCCGAGATAGTGGTAATGAAGAGGGCATGTGTTACATGAGGCATAAGAATGGAAGAGGACGGAGATTATCGTGAGAACATAATGTGGCAATGCTGACCGATATGGGAGGATGAGATCTGTATCTTAGATCATCTCTTCCTTACGTCAGCAAGAGCATGAGAAACGAGAGGAGAGAAACGAAACGACTAAGTCCTTGCAATCATGCGATTATCTGATAAGATATCATGGATTGCCAAGATAAGATAAGATGAGCTGTCAAAGCTGGAGAGGCTTGGGCTGTGCTTCGATGCCGGTTCTTGCCATCGCTTCTAAGTCTGAAGCATGAAAGTAACAAGCCATTACAGGCTGTGCATGAGAAGCAATAAGAACATCAGAAAGTCCATCAGAAGGCATAGCTGTAATCAACGTACTTCTTCTACTTCAAAAGGTGCAGGATAGCCTATCGAAGGTGTAGAGGTACTTTGTAAGCAATGGAGGGGAATGACTGAGTCCCACTGGTAGAGCACACTGGTTAGGTGTGAGATCCAAGTTAACAAGACTGGGGTTTAGCCAGTCGAGCTGCCTGGGTTTATATAGGCAAAAGTAAATGGCTGTGTCTATCCTAATCAAGGCAGAGCTTATCTAGGCTGTGCGTGAGAAGTGATAAGAACATCAGAAAGGTCCATCAGAAAACATAGCCAAGATAATGGTAATGAAAAAGGCATGTGTTACATGAGTCATAGGAATGGAAAGGAGCGGAGATGAGTGTGAGAACATAATGGGCTGTGCTGACTGATATGGATAGATGAGATCAGTATCTTAGATCAGATCTTCCTTATGTCAGCGAGAGCGTGGGAAAGAGGGAGAGGAAAAGAGGAACGACTAAGTCCTTCGCAATCGTGTGATATCTGATAAGATACCAGAGATTGCTGAGATAAGATAAGATAACTTCTGGCTTGTCAAAAGTGTAGTGGTTTGGGTTGAGCATCTATGCCGGTCCTTGCCATGACTTTGAGGTCTGAAGCATGAAAGTAACGAGCCATTACAATAGCCGAGATAGCGGTAATAAAAAGGGCATGTGTTACATGAGGCATAAGGATGAAAGCAACGGAGATAAGTGTGGGAATATAATGGGCAGTGCTGACCGATATGGATAGATGAGATCTATCATCTTAGATCAGATCTTCCTTATGTCAGCGAGTGAAGCGAACCTAACACTTATATCCTCTGAGCATGAGGACCTTCAACATGGAGCAAGGGAGAAAAAGGAGGGGGGACCAGGGTACACCATGTGAGGGCTCTCCCTTATATAGCGATGGAGGGGATGGACTGAGTGAGCTACCTGGCTACTTATCTGCTTGTTAGGCAAAAGTTCCAAGGTGAACAAGACTGGGGTTACCAGCTGAGTTCCTTGGGTTTATATATGCATAGGTTATGGCTATACATGGCTGTGTAACTACCCTAATCGAGGCACTGCTTATCTGGGCTGTGCGTGAGAAGCGATAGGTACATCAGAAGAGTCCATCAGAAAAGCATAGCTGAGATAACAGAAATAGAAAGTGGTGATTAATAAGGCATGTGTGACATGAGGCATAGAATAGAAGAGAGCAGAGATTATTGTGAGAACATAATTGGGCAGTGCTGACTGATATGGTTAAATGAGATCTGTATCTTAGATCGGATCTGCCATATGTCAGCGAGTACAGGAGAAGAGGATGAGTCCGAGAAAGAGAGAAAACTTCTAAGTCCCTTCAGATAAGATCAATCCTGCAGATGCACGATATCTGATAAGATACCAGGAGATGCCGAGATAAGATAAGATCATCAATAGGGGTTTAAGGAAAGGGGAGAATCATAATGGGTGAGGTGTTGCATCTATGCCGGTCTTCGCCATTGCTTCTAAGTCTGAAGTATGGAAATAGTGAGCCGTTACACCATACCCCTTCTGTGCTTGAGATTCCAGATTGAGCTTGGGTACTTCAAAGGAAACTGCACTGCAGCAGACTTCATAGGGGTTAAAGAGTGTGGGTGTTTCATAGAATGTTTTGCGCGCATCAAGGTGGCAATTCTTCTCGTGAAAGTGGGACAGGGCATCTTGGGCGTGGGCCAGGTTTCTTCGAGGCTCTCAAGTGCAGCCTTCTTCTCCGTATCCTGCCCAGTGGACGAGGTATTCCCAACTGTTTCTGTGTCATCTAGCGTCAACTATGAAATCAACTTCAAATTCTTCTTCATGATCTTCTGTCACATAAACCGATCCTGGTTCCTTCAAAGGTTGTCCCTCAAGTCTCTCCTTGTAGGGTTTGACTCGTGAGATGTTGATAGTAGGGTGAATGCGCATCGAGCGTGGAAGGCATAGTTTAACGGCATTGCGGCCAATTACTTCTATGATGGAGAAGGGTCTGAGCCACTTCTCAGAGAGCTTCTTCGACTGTCATGTAAGTCGGAGGTGTTCGGTGGCCAGTAGTACTTGATCTCCAATTTTGTACTCTGGTGCTTCACTTCTATGTTTATCCACATGGATCTTCATGTGATCCTGCGCTTTCTTTAGGTTTGCGGTTGTTTCCGCAAGGGTTTCTTCAATCTTTTGGGCTAGATTGTCAGCGGCGGGGGCCTTTGAGGTGCCAGGTTCTATTCCCATGCGTGGGGCATAGGTTCTGGTGACTTCAAAGGGGGTCTTCTGAGTAGAAGCCTGCTTCTTTGCATTGTAGCTGAACTGGGCTATTGGGAACCAGTCAGCCCAATCTTCTTGGTGATCACAGACGAAGAGGCAGAGATATTGTTGGAGATCTTGATTGATTCTTTCCATCTGCCCATCTGTTTGGGGATGTGTGGTGGTGGAGAGACGTGGTTTTATACCTAGTCGAGCACATAGATCCATCATAACTTGTGTGGCAAATTGCAGTCTGCAGTCCGATACAATACTTCTGGGTATACCGTGGTTTGTCCAAACACGGGTGAGGTACAGCTGAGCGGTTTGGATGGCTGTAATCTCCTTCTGACAGGGAATAAATTCCACTTCTTTAGAGAATCAGTCAACTACCACAAGAATGGAGTCGTATAGCGACGAAACTGGAAGGTCGGTAATGAAGTCAGCTGATACATCTTCTCATGGCATGTGAGCTAATTCAAGTGGCTGGAGTTTGCCGGCTGGCGGCTGATTCCCTGTCTTCATCTTCTGACATGTGTGGCATCTAGCCACATAGTCTTTGATATCTTTGGTCATTCCAGACCAATAGTAATGGCGTTTGACCAAGTCTATCATCTTCTCATTCCCAGGGTGTCCTGCAACTGGGTTATCATGATGGAGTTGTAGCACTTCCATCCGATCTTCTGGTGTGATGAATATTCGTCCTTCTAGTCGAAACTGTAATGATCGCTATCGTTAACACTTACGCGCAACGGCGTACTCTGGAGAAGATTAGATTTCGACAATCTTATCTTATCACGGCAATCTCCAAATCTTATCGCACGATTGCACAGTCCTGATCTTATCAGCGACACTTGAGAGAATCCTCGAAGGATAGAAAGGGAGAGCATACTATCTCCACCACCAGAAGCGAGATCTGAGATCTCCTAAAAGAAGATCCCATCGTGGCTGGATCTTAGACAAAGAAGATCAGATCATAGATTGATCCTAGGACTTAGAAGTGGCACATGAGGTTGCCATGAGGTTAGATAGAAGGCCAAGCCTTCTCTTCCATTTGATGTACATGAGGAGGACACATGTTCTCTTATCAGAAGGACACTGACGTGGCCACAGGATAGCCACAATGGTACGATACAGTATTTACCATATGAGGCCTTACACTGCCTCATCAGAAGATGTATATAAGAGGAAGGGCTAGTAGTAGATGCCCTTCAGTCTTGCTTACTTGGATCTCACACCTACGGCTGTGCTCTACCAGTCAGACTCAGTCTGCCTCCCCCTCACTGCTGAATAAGCACACTATGCCTTTGAAAGGCTATCTCTCACGAAGTAGGAAGTCTTTGCGTTTCACTTAAGCAAGACTACATCTTTGCCTGCACACAAAGCCCATGCCCGCATTGCAAGTAGAGAAGGACTCAGGGACTCAGCTAGGCATTCACTTGTGCTATGACTATTCCCCCTTCACTTTAAACGCTGACCTGAACAGCAAAAGAAGTAGCTGTACTCAGTCATTGCGCAGGGACTAGAAGGATCCATCACGAGAAGTACATGATCAGATCTCAGAAGTTTATATTTGGAAGTGCCCTCCCCATCCTCATTCCAAACGCTAAAGTATTCTGTACGGAGAAGTATAGAAGAAACCCCGCTCAGTTCATTCCCTTTTCCACTCTCTACCATGTTGAACAAGTCAATCGGCAACAGATGAGTCTCCTACAAGAAGCCCTTGCTCACATCGACCGCCTGAAGGAAGAAGCACGACAGCACAAGATAGGCATAACCGCTGTCCGTGCTTACATACAGGAAGTCCAAGACCAACTGGTAGAAGCAAAAGAAAGAAATGATAAAGCCGAAGAACAATATGAGCTGGTTCTCAGAACTTATACTCCTCGCCCTCGCCCTGTCACTGCTGGTTGTTCTTACCACAACAGCAAACATAATTGAAAAGGCTCTGACAAAACCCCTTGAAAGAGCACAAGGAACCAAGTGGACAATCACTATTGGAGGACAGGAATACTCTATAGAAGTCACATGGTATTTCCTAGAAAGAAGGGCAGATGCACAAGAGGAGCAGGAAGAAGAAGAAGAATACTGGAATGAAGAAGACCAAGGATGGAATGGTTGGGGTAACCCACAAGACAGGTTCCAAGAAGAAGATAACCACCTCGAAAACCCTGGGGATGGTCCAGAAGAAATTGCCATTATAGAAGAAGAAGATGAAAGGTCTGAAGACTCAGACGCCTGGAGAAGAGAAGCAGATCGGCACTGGAATGCCATCTTTAATGAGGATACCCCACCAGAAGAGAGGGTAGATCATTTAGAAGATAATTGGGGCCCTATTCCCCTACCAGGTGACAATCTTCAATTAGACTTCCTCACTCTGGACAGAAGCAACCCAGAGTTACCAGATGAAGCTCCACCTCTGTATCAGGCCATGATACCTGATCACATGCTGGACATAGATGGCTTTATGTAAAGAAAAGACGTTATAAGAAGGGTCATTAATGCACAAAGGACTGGTCAACAAAAGCAACCAAAGGGACTCCCATAGTGTCCACCATCAGAGGGGCTACCTGACAAACCCAACCAGAAGTACTGATAATCACTAAACAAAGAAAATAGTGATCTGCCCAAAAGAAAGAAGTACACCAGAAAGAACCCTGCACACCCTCAGACCAGTGAGGACAGTGGTATGAAAACCTATGGAGGAAGAAAGAAAGAACCTTTTGTCATTAAGGTTGATGACACTCTCACCAAGGAGGGCTTCCAAAGGAGTGAAACGAATAGGCTCAATAGAAGAGACTCAACCAGAAGGAGTCCAGGAAAGAAAGGGCCTAATCAAAGGGAAAAGGCCGAGCGAACTGAAGAAAGGGCTTCAGTTTGCTAACAGAACATTTTATAATGTCGGAGGCGGCTCAAGAAGAGCGTGGTGCAGACAAAACTTGCATGCTTGATTCCCCACAAAAGAAAAAAGAAGACCCGCAGAAGGAGATAGAAATCCCCAAAGAACTAGCCACCAGATCAGCTCAAATCAAAGGAAAAGAAATTGTCATGACCCTAGGGATTGTTGTGAATCCGGCCTAGACCCTTGTCTCCCGTGTTTCACAAGCTGTCATCCACGCCCTCACCCCATGTTTGGCTAGATGCCTCATTGTGAGTTCACGGTTCATTTCTATTTATGCTATCGATGACGTCATGGTCCGGACCATGACACGTTCCCTTATCTTTACCTCACTGCTACTTATTGACATCATAGAACACTCTAGTCCACCTTATGTATGCAGCATGTTGATCCGCGCTCCCCCCTCATGTAGTGATGTCATATGGTCCGTGCACTGTAGTAGATAGTATTTAATAGAAGTGATCAGTGGACAAAGCTCCCCAGCTTTATTCACTTGATCCTTTCACTCGAAGACAGCAGCACGAAGACAGCTCTTACCTTTGCCCGGTTCGATACGAACATCAACCGTGAACAGACAACGTCCCCAAGTCCTTCACCCTTGAAGCAAAGCTCATCCCTATTCACTTCCCGTCTAGGAAATCCTCCCTCCCCTATGTACTGTCTTCCCCCTTTATAGGATATAGAGGCTAACGTTCACGACACAACTAAGCGAGTGGTTGCAGCATTTCAGGGATATCAGCTGATAAGAAGAATTTCATACAAGGAAGGGCCCTACTGGATAGTGGCGCCAACATAACCTTCATCGATGAACAATGGGTCCATGCCCACGACCTTAAACTGGTTGCACCCTGAAAGAGGCTCCTTGACAACGAGCATAAACTGTCTCGAAAGAAAGTCCTGGTTATGACTTTAAACTAAATCCATCAGTTAGGAAGCAAGTATGACAGCACCAGAAGAACTCCGGCTATCACTTGCCCACCTAAAGGAGAAACACCAGATCATGTGTCAAAACTGATCTTGGAACTATGAAGGGGATAGTCCAGAATCCCAGAAGAAATTTTTTTTTCTTCCCTCGAAGAAACTCTATGGAAGAATGGTTTTGCCCTAGTAACTAATTGCCATGAGTTGCTTTGGGGCTGATGAGGACGTCAGCGTGTTGTCCTCAAGCCTTCAGCACCTTCGCTATTTGCCGGTCCCCAGCTCAAGCTTGTTGCTTTGAAGGCTTTCGGGCAAGAAGAGGATAGTATAGGGGTATGAACAGGAAGGCAAGGTAGCCAAACTAGGAGTAAAGGTGCTGAGCAAACAAAGAGAGCAAAGCACATCTGAAGAAGCCAAGCAAAAGAAGAGAGCGTGGCTTATGAAGAAAAGAAAAGGAAATGGATTGTCCGAAGGAAGAAGGAACAAGCCTCAATGCAGTAGGCGACGTCTGGAGATTAATATCGAAGGACAGGAGCAATCCTTCTTACCGGAAAGCCATGAATTTTTTTTCTCCTAGATCTGTCTGGAATCCAGATCTCAGGAAGGGTATGGTGATTATCACCATAATCAGAAGTCGGGACCTGGGACATCCAAAAACTCACCGAAAGAAGTCAGGACTGGTACACGTCCTTAAAAACTGTCTACAGAGAGGGCCCTGGCCATGGCCTTAAACTGGACCTGGTTCAAAAGAAAGAGTAAGCACAGCAGCATCAGAAACACTCCGGCTGCCATTTACTCATGAACCAAAGAAGAATGGTCTTGATGACCAAGAAAGAAGTTTTCCCCGCTCTCTCCTAAACTGGGCGAGCACCTGTGTCGAGTTCATGACCTTAAACGGATCTTCGTCCTGGATGACGCTTAAACTCTACTTTCCTACCAAGGATCCGCAGGGATGTAAAACACTCAGAAGAAGAAGAAGATGACTATGTCTACCTCAGAAGGATGAAATCAGAAGCAGAACTTGTGACAAACCCAGAAGTTGACCGACTAGATTCCGAAGAAATGGCTACCTGGAGAAGGCTAAGAAGAATGCCTAGACCACGGAGAGTTGTCTATTGAAAGAAGTCACAACTGGATGAGGAAGTCAATAGAACAAATGAGGAAATCCTAGACAAGAAGACTACAGGTCTACAAAAGTCGCTGCTAGACAGCACCCACCCGAGAGACTCACCTTAGGATCTGTCTGGAATCCAGATCTCAGGAAGGGTATGGTGTAACAATCGCTATCGTTAGCACTTATGCGCAATGGCACACTCTGGAGAAGATTAGATTTCAACAATCTTATCTTATCATGGCAATCTCTGAATCTTATCGCATGATTGCACAGTCCTGATCTTATCAGCGACACTTGAGAGAATCCTCGAAGGATAGAAAGGGAGAGTATACTATCTCCACCACCAGAAGCGAGATCTGAGATCTCCTAAAAGAAGATCCCATCATGGCTGGATCTTAGATGAAGAAGATTGGATCATAGATTGATCCTAGGACTTAGAAGTGGCACATGAGGTTGCCATGAGGTTAGATAGAAGGCCAAGCCTTCTTTTCCATTTGATGTACATGAGGAGGACACATGTTCTCTTATCAGAAGGACACTGACATGGCCACAGGATAGCCACAATGGTACGATACAGTATTTACCATATGAGGCCTTACACTGCCTCATCAGAAGATGTATATAAGAGGAAGGGCTAGTAGTAGATGCCCTTCAGTCTTGCTTACTTGGATCTCACACCTACAGCCATGCTCTACCAGTCAGACTCAGTCTGCCTCCCCCTCACTGCTGAATAAGCACACTATGCCTTTGAAAGGCTATCTCTCACGAAGTAGGAAGTCTTTGCATTTCAGAAACAATCCTTCTTCATCAAGCTGTGCTCCTTGTGTTTCTATTTTCTGGACTTCTGATTCCTGTTACGAATCCAATAAAGTCTTGATGACTTAGACGTTTTTCTTCACTTTCGAATGATATAAGCCAGGCCACGTGACTAACCCCATGACGCATCACATGACAATGGAGATCACATGATCTAGAAGAGAACGGATCCTTTGCGACAAGTATTGCACCCTTGGGCACCATTAGCCCGTTCCTATCTTCCCTTATACGCAGGACACTGCCCTTTCATCTCCGCCCTGTGCAACTGGTACTGGCATCAGGCGTAACGACTTACATGAGTATTTAATCTCCGTTTGCTTCTCTTCCATTCTAGAAGGCACTGCCTTTACAGGTTCCAAAGACCCTTGATGCACGTTGCATCCTCATGTCATACTTATCGCCTAGTAGTGAATTATGCTCTTATGGTACGATTATTAGAAATACGTTTATAGTAGATATGCCACAACATGTACATACAAGTCTATGAGTATATATGCCAAGCACCAACTGAAACAACAGTCCTCAGTTTGGTTGTCTTGGAGTTTTCCCTTAATCAGGACAGACTTACAAGGCTGCTACTCAGTTTTCCCTACTTCTTTGTTCTGTTTTCGTTTCACTACAACCAAACTACCTACTTCACCGACAAGAAGAAACTCTTTGCTGAAGGTCACCCAGAAGAAGCTACAACATAGGACGATTAAAGAAGTAACGTCCCCAGAAGTACCTTTGAAACCGTGCACTAACAGGACCAGTGCCCTCCTCTCACTTCTCCATTTCCTCCACCCCTCCCACAGATCTCTTCGCCGATGAACCGGCGCCTCTCGACCCCGAGGTACTAGCCTCACACCAGAAGTTCAACAAAGAGGCAGGCCTCTTTATCCAAAGCATTACCGACCTCATCGAGCAAGCTAACCGCAGGCAGCGCTCCAACTGACTCGCCCCCAGCTTCTACGAGGAGCTACAAGGACCCTACCTCCTGCTCGAGATCGAGTACTTGGTAGAGAAGGCAGAACAGAGCGGATTGGATCTTCGTGGTGCTGCAGAGATACTCGATACGTACAGTGGAGATCGTACCGCCTTTCTGAACGGGTTGAAAGAAGGGAGACTAGTAGGAGCCTCAGGAGAGAAAAGAGGAGTATCAGAGATAGGAGTACAGATGGACGAAGGCCCGAAAAAGAAGCGGGCAAGGAGAAACTACCCATACACGAGCAAAGCGAGATCAGACCCTCGCTCCCCCCTCCGTGCTTCATATCTGTTAAAGAAGGCCAAGAAGTAAGGCCTTGGGTCAGTAGGAGACCAAAAGAAGTCCCTCGCATATCACTGTAGCAATAGCCACCCCCCCCCAATAAATTTATTTCTGAACCAACCATGTCGTATGAAGAACAGTTCGAGGAGCTCAGAAACCAGATGCAAGCGATGTACGCTCAAGTGACCAGGCAGGCACAAGAGATACAATTGCTAACAGAGCAAAGGAACCAAGCCCTTGCTCTAGCAAGCACACAAGGATGGGGAGCATCTCCCTCATCAGGAAGCAGAATAGAAGCTTTCAAGGACCCAGGAGAATACAATGGCTCAAAAGTGAAGTTTGACGAGTGGTGGATCAAGATGAGATCTTGGCTCCATTTGAACCCCTTTTTCCTCATAAAAGCCAGGTACAACAACGGCACGGATAAGTTAGATCCAATTACAGGAGAACAAGAATACAACATAAAACTTGTAGAAGGAATAAGAGTGGTTCTCTCCCACCTGAAAGGACAGAAGGGGGGACTGTGGGCACAATCAGAGTTAGAAAAACTCCTCCAAGGACGAACGTCGTTCAAAACATGGGACGACTTCGAAACAGAATTCAAAGGCTTAATGAAGCCAATGCTTCACCACAACTGGGCCATGGTGAATATTACGAAACTCCGCCAAGGAAAGGACGATATTGACACGTTCCTGGCACAGTGGCAGGCAGCCAATAACCACGCCAACCTGTCAGATGAACACGGAGTAGTCCTCCTCGAGCAGGCAGTAAATGATGACATCCGCCAAGAGCTCTTTAGGACCGACACACGCTCCCTATACATCTCCACCACCCTTACCCAGATAAGAAAAATCGGGAAGACATTTGAAGCATACAAGATGTACACCAGTCAGAACATGGGAAAAATGTTTCCCCACCCCTATCAGCAACAAAACGCTGCCACTGCCACCGCTTCCTCCTCCAGCGTTCCCAAAGGGGCATGCTTTAATTGCAGACAGACAGGGCATCTCTTAAAAGACTACTTGAAACCAAAGATTTCCTGCCCTGAATGCAAATGGCTAGGGGGAAAATATAAGAAGGAGTGCCGGAAAGGCAACTGAAACACCAGGGGTGCAAAGATATCACAAGCTCCTGAAAGAAGAAGCACTCCAAAAGAAGAAGGAGCAATGACATGGGAAGTCGCCGACAAAAATCTGCAGGTATCGGACCCCTGGAATGAAATAAAGGGGAAAACGTTTGATCAAATGCAGGAATATTTCATACGAAGGGCCTTCCAGCAAAAGGGAAAAGGGAGGGTGAGCTGAAACCGGAAAAACAGTTCGCCAATAATAAGTATTCATTCTTGGATGTAACAGATACGGACGATATATGGTCAGAGGCGACTCTAGATGAGCGCGGTGTGGACCAGAAACACATGCTTGATTCCTCTATTACCCCATCCAAGAATGAAGCGACACCCTTTCCGGAAGAACTCTTTACCCGATCAGCATGAACCAATAACGAAATCTCCCTTAAAATACACATCTCGCCTGACCAATGTAACCGTGACTGGAACACGGTAGAAGCACTCCTTGATAGTGGCGCTAACGTCACATTCATCGACAAAACATGGGCAGAGAAGCACCACATCCCCATGCAACAACTTCGACATCCCATCTCGGTAATTAACGTTGACGGAACCCATAATTCTGCCAGGAAGATAACCCACACTGCGCAGATCCAGATCGACTACAAAGGACATCGGGAAAGGATCGAAGCAGAAGTAACAGATATCACCATGTTCCCTCTGGTCATAGAGTATAACTGGCTAAAGAAGCATAACCCAGAAATCAACTGGAGATCTGGGGAGTTAAAATTCACACACTGCCCTCATTCCTGTCTCATGCTCCAGGATCGAAGCGACTTCCTGGCGACATGCGACAAGGAAGAACAAGACAATGCCTGGACGGCATACCATATAAGGGCAGTAATAGGAAAGCCAAAAGAGGAAAAGAAGCCACCCGCACAACTGGTGCCAGTCCGCTTCCATAAATGGTTAAAGGTGTTTGAGGAAAAAGATTCTGAAAGAATGCCGATAAGAAAACCCTGGGATCACGCTATAGATCTCAAAGAATCCTTCACCTCTAAGAAAGGGAAGCTGATCCCTTTGGGACCAAAAGAACAAGAAGAAGTCTCGGTGTTTATAGATGAACAATTACGGAAGGGGTACATCTACCCCTCGAAATCCCCCCAAACCTCACCGGTCTTCTTCGTCCCAAAGAAGGATGGAAGAAAACACATGGTACAGGATTACCGCTACCTAAACGAACATATGGTTCGAAATAACTACCCGCTGCCCCTCATTTCTCAGCTGGTAGATAAGCTCAAAGGAGCAAAGAAATTTACGAAGATCGACCTCAGATGGGGTTACAATAATGTCCGCATCAAGGAAGGAGACGAGTGGAAGGCCGCATTCGTTTGTTTCAGGGGAGCCTTTGAACCCCTGGTCATGTACTTCGGATTGTGCAACTCACCCTCCACCTTCCAAGCTATGATGAATGAGATCTTCGCAGATCTAGAAGATGTTGTGGTGGTCTACATTGACGACCTCCTCATATTCACAAAAACGGACTCCCAGGAGGAACACGACTGCATTGTGAAAGAAGTTCTAAAGAGGCTAGAAGAAAACAACCTCTTCGCCAAACCAGAAAAATGCACGTTCTCCGTGGAAGAAGTAGAATTCCTTGGAATGACGGTGGGAAAAGACGGAATCAAGATGGATGACGAAAAGGTGGCTGCAATACAAGCATGGCCAAAGCCCAGGAACCTTCATGATGTACGAAGCTTCCTAGGGTTAGCCAACTTCTACCACTGATTCATCAAGGATTACGCATCCATCGCAAAACCATTGACCCGCCTGACAAAGAAAGACTTGCCCTTCCAGTGGCAAGAAGAAGAACAACGGGCCTTCGACAGGCTCAGAAGAGCGTTTTCCATGGCACCCATCCTAGCATTTCCAGATGACACAATGGAGTATAGACTACAGACGGATGCATCGGATTTTGCCACAGGGGCAATCCTGGAAACGAAAAAGGAAAAACGTTGGCACCCTGTCGCCTTCTTCTCCCACGCCCTAAACGACACCGAAAGGAATTATCCAGTGTTCAACAAGGAAATGCTCAGCGTAATAAGGGCGCTCAAGAAGTGGAGGCACTACCTAGAAGGGGCATGTTTCCAGTTTGAGATCTGGAATGACCACGCAAATCTCCAGTGGTTCATGCAGAAGCAAGATCTCAACAGAAGACAGGCTCGATGGAGCCAATATTTATCTAGATTCGACTACATTTGGGTCCACAAACCCGGAACGGCAATGGCCGCAGCATATGCGCTCTCTAGAAGAAGCGACCATACAGAAGGAGTTGAAAACGATAACAAAGGAATTCAACTCATGACCCCGGATAAGATCCATTTGACACGCATTAAAGATGATGGGGACAGAATCTTAGACCAAATCCAATCGGAAACCTTATAACTTCGGGAATCAGAGGTCACCCAAATAGAAAATCAGGGAGCAGAGCTCTCAGACGACAGAGTTTTTAGGAAAGAAGGAAAAATCTTTACACCGGAAAAGGTCCAACACGCCAGTGGCAGGACATCCAGGAGTGGAAAGGACGATGAGCCTTATCCAAACTCATTACTATTGGCCAGGAATGACCAAAGATGTAAAAGACTACATGGCTCGATGCCACACCTGTCAGAAAATGAAAACAGGAAACACGGCCCCAGCTGGCAAGTTACAGCTGCTGGAACTACTGAACATGCCATGGGAAGATATCTCCACTGACTTTCTAACAGATCTACCCATCTCCCAAGGCTATGACTTGGTACTTGCCGTCATGGATCGTTTTTCTAAAGAAGTAGAATTCATCCCCTGTCATAAAACCATCAGTGCGTTTGAAATGGCTAAGCTCTATCTAGAGCGTGTTTGGACGAATCACAGACTTCCCCGAAGCATTGTATCAGATCGCAGCCCGCAATTCGCCGCACAAGTCATGAAGGATCTGTGCACACGCCTAGGAACAAAACTCCGCCTATCAATGGCATCACATCTGCAAACGGACGGACAGACGGAGCGAATCATTCGGGACCTACAGCAATACCTTCGGTTGTTCATCTGCAATCATCAGAACAACTGGAGTGAATGGCTGCCCATTGCTCAATTCTCATATAATTCGAAGAAGCAAGCCTCTTCACAAAAAACCCCCTTTGAAGTCACCTGGACTTATCCACCACGGATGGGAATAGAACCCGGCACCTCTAAAGCCCCAGCAGCAGATGAATTAGCTCAGAAGATTGAGCAAACCCTCGCGGAAACATCCGCTAACCTAGAAAAGGCCCAAGAGGCAATGAAAAAACAAGCCAACAAGCACCAATCTGATGCCCCCGAATACAAACTTGGTGATCAGGTGTTGCTTGCAACGGACCACCTCCGCTTGACACGGGAATCTCGGAAGCTGTCTGAGAAGTGGCTAGGCCCCTTCCAGATCATTCAGATAATCGGCCAGAATGCCGTTAAACTACTCCTTCCCTCTTCAATAAAAATACATCCTGTGGTAAACGTATCACAGATCAAACCTTACAAGGAGCGCCTTGATGGCCAACCTGTCCAGAACCCAGGGCCAGTCCTAGTGACCAAGGACCGGGATGAAGAATACGAAGTCGATTTCATCATAGATGCTCGAAAACGACGGAACAGATGGGAATATCTAGTGCATTGGCATGGATACCTTGAAGAAGACCGCACTTGAGAACCTGAGAAGAACCTCACCCACACCAAGGAGGCGATAATGGAATTTCATGAGAAAAACCCCAAACTCCACCTACGCAAGTCGTTCTATAAGAACTTCAGTCTCAAAAATCCTTACAAAACCCTCTTCGTACGCGCTGTCACTTTCACATCCCACCCAACCACCCATTAGGGTCTTTGATGGAACTTGAAGACCATGAGAAGGGGATGGTGTTACGAATCCAATAAAGTCTTGATGACTTAGACGTTTTTCTTCGCTTTTGAATGATATAAGCCAGGTCATGTGACTAACCCCATGATGCATCACATGACGATGAAGATCACATGATCTAGAAGAGAACAAATCCTTTGCGACAAGTATCACACCCTTGGGCACCACTAGCCTGTTTCTATCTTCCCTTATACGCAGGGCACTGCCCTTTCATCTCCGCCCTGTGCAACTGGCACTGGCATCAGACATAACGACTTACACAAGTATTTAATCTCTGTTCGCTTCTCTTCCATTCTAGAAGGCACTGCCTTTACAGGTTCCGAAGACCCTTGATGCACGTTGCATCCTCATGTCATACTTATCGCCCAGTAGCAAATTATGCTCTTATGGTATGATTCTTAGAAATACGTTTATAGTAGATATGCCACAACATGTACATACAAGTCTATGAGTATATATGCCAAGCACCAACTGAGACAACGGTCCTCAGTTTGGTTGTCTTGGAGTTTTCCCTTAATCAGGACAGACTCACCAGGCCACTACTTGGTACTCTTTTCCTTCACTGTTCTGTTTTCGTTTCACAAGGTGAACAAGACTGGGGTTACCAGCCGAGTTCCTTGGGTTTATATATGCATAGGATGTGGCTATACATGGCTGTGTAACTATCCTAATCGAGGCACTGCTTATCTGGGCTGTGCGTGAGAAGTGATAGATATATCAGAAGAGTCCATTAGAAAAGCATAGCCGAGATAACAGAAATAGAAAGTGGAGATTATCGTGAGAACATAATTGGGCAGTGCTGACCGATATGGTTAGATGAGATCTGTATCTTAGATTGGATCTGCCATATGTCAGCAAGTATGGGAGAAGAGGATGAGTCCAAGAAAGAGAGAAAACTTCTAAGTCCCTTCAGATAAGATCAATCCCGCAGATGTGCGATATCTGATAAGATACTGGGAAATGCCGAGATAAGATAAGATCATCAATAGGGGTTTAAGGAAAGGGGAGAATCATAATGGGCAAGGTGTTACATCTATGCTGGTCTTCGCCATTGCTTCTAAGTCTGAAGCATGGAAATAGCAAGCCATTACAGCAAGCGCATAGTAAAGGAAAAGAGGAAAAGAGAAACTACTAAGTCTTTCATGATCATGCGATATCTGATAAGATACTGGAGATTGCCGAGATAAGGTAAGATAAGATTTCTGGCCTGTCAAAGGCGTAATGGTTTAGGCTGTGTGTCTATGCCAATTCTTGCCATCATTTTGAGGTCTGAGGCGTGAAAGTAACGGGCTGTTACATCCTACTTATCACCCAATGGCATAATATACTCTTATAGTACAACTCTTAGAAATATGTTTATAGAGGTATACACCAAACATGTACACACATATGCCCATAATATATAAAGGGCACTCCAACTGAGAGTAACTCCTCAGTTTGAGTAGCTTGACAGTTGACTTGTACTGGTTGCTTCGAGTATCTGAACTCAGTCCTTTCACATCTCTTGCTAAAGTCTCTGAGAGGCTTTTTCGTTTCAGGTGGTCCATTGACCTAGTCAGGCTGAGGGAGATCTTCTGAAACGGGATGACAACTCGCTTAGTCGTAGTGTGAACATCAGCCTCTATATCCTTTAAGAGAAGGGAATGGGCGTAGCAGAAGGGAGGAATGTCCTAGACATGGGTTGAGGGTAAATAGGGATGAGCTTTGCTTCAAGGGTGAAGGACTTCTGTTCGTCGTTGTATCACAGTTGATGTTCGTATCGAACCAGGCAAAGGGTAGAGCTTTGTCTGCTTCAAAGTGGTCATGAAAGGATCGAGTGAATAAAGCTAAGGCCTTTATCTACTGGATCACTTCTATTAAATACTATCTACACATGCACATGGACCATATAACATCACTACATGAGAAGGGAGCATGGATCAACATACTGCATACATGAGGCGGACTAGAGTGTTCTATGATGTCAATAAGTAGTGGGTACATAGAGATAAGGGGAATGTGTCATGGTCCAGACCATGACATCATCGATAGTATAAATAGAAATGAACCGTGAACTCTCAATGAGACATCTAGCCAAACATGAAGTGAGGGCATGGGTGACAGGTGTTGTTACGAATCCAATTAAAGTCCACTGGACTTAGACGTTTTCTCACTTTCGAATGATATAAGCCAGGTCATGTGACTAACCTCGTGACACATCACATGACGATGAAGATCACATGATCTAGATGAGACCCGAATCCTTTGCGACAAGTGTTGCACCCTTGGGCACCATTAGCCTGTTCCTACTTTCCTTATACGTGGGGCACTGCCCTTTTCATCTCCGCTCCGTGCAACTGGCACCGACATCAGACGTAACGACCCACACAACTATTTAATCTCCGTCTTCTTCTCTTCCATTACAGAAGGCACTGCCTTTTATTGTTTCCAAAGACCCTTGATGCATGACGCATCCTCATGTCTATTTATCGCCCAATGGCACATTATGCTCTTATGGTACGATTTCTTATAATATGTTTATGGTGGCTATGACACACATGTACAAATATGAACCTATGAATATATAAGGGTTGCTCAGCTGGGGGTAACTCCTCAGTTTGAGTAACTTGACAGTTGACTTGTACTGGTCGCTTCGAGTACCTGAACTCAGTTCACTCTCCCTCTCAACGTAAAGGGCTTTGATAGTCTTTTTCGTTTCACTTTACTCAAACTACCCACTTCACCGTCGATAAGAACATCCTCGCTGAAGGTCTATTGCCTCTATCATCGCCAAAGAACAGCGCCTTGACAAGCAGCCTGTGAAGTACTGCCACAAGTCTAGAAGAAGTCTAGACCCTGACGTTTGAAGAAAAAGCCCTTAAAGAAATAAGGCACACTAGGAGTCCAGAAGAGGACAGAGTTGA
>JBBPTS010000305.1:0-20758 GCA_038094235.1 Fistulinella staudtii
ACTTACCAAATACTCGGCAAAAAGGACATTAAGAAAAATAACCAGAATAACATGAGTATCCATATGCTTCAAATAAGCCCAAAACCTGATTAAGTGGTTTCATTTGCACAAGGGACTCAGAGGTGAGTAATCAATATGATGTATATACAAGTGCTTATCCAACTGTTCCTCTGACAAAGGATAATCACTTGTGTAAAATGGTGATGTCATCTGCCACTCAGGGCAGGTATTGAAATGAAAGACTTCTTCTTTACTTCAAATGGTGGAGAACCTTATAACCTACTATCCACTTAAGGACCACAGGAAAGGGCAAGTGTTGCTGGGTAAGCAATAGAGAGGGGTTTAACTAGTCCACTAACTGGTTCCCACTCTATAAGAGGTAGAATCCAAGAGAATAAGACTGGGGTTGTCAATTGAGTTCCCTGGGTTTATATAGGCAAACTAAAGTGACAGTACATGATGACTAATAATATGCATATGGTAAATGTAAAGTGGTGCCATTGAGGCTGTGTATAGTGAGTCATAGATAAGTATAGGTTTTGGGCATAGCTGAGATAACAAGAATAGAAAAGGAAGCATACATATAGCCATAGAGTGAAAATGAAGAGATAATGGAGCTGTTCATTGACAGCATGCATAATAGAGCTATGCTGACTAATAAGAGTAGATGAGATCTTGTCATATCCTGCAACTTCATCCAGACCAAGTCTGGATCTTGAATATCTAACCCCAAACCTGAAATAGAAAAGAACAGTGAAAGAGAAGAGGAGAGAACTGAGTAATTACCCTGGTGAAGTTGTCTTTTAATGAGGAAACCCCAAGACAACCAAACTGAGAACTGTTGTCTCAGTTGGTGCTTGGCTTATATATTCATAGTTTTATATGTACATGTTTGTGTAAATACCATATTCATATTTCTAAGAATTATACTATAGAAATATAGGATATGAGACATGATGTCAGAGATAAGAGAGAAGAATGGAAGCATACAATATGTTTGCATAAATGAGATGTCAGAGCCAATAAAGGCAGTGCCTTCTATAATGGAAGAGAAGTAAATGGAAATGAAAAGAATATGTAAACTTAATTGTAATATCTTAAATCTTGTTCTTTATGCTTCTGATGTAAAGTACTAATTACACAATGTGGAGATTAAAGAGCAGTACCTCATGTATAGAAAAGAAAGGAACAGGTCTTGTCTAGATCATGTGATCTTTATTGTCATGTGATGAGTCACATTACTGGTCATGTGACCTTGCTTATATCAGTTTTCAAAGTGAGAAATGTCTAAGTCAATCAATGACTTTCAGATTTATAACAAAACTCTCTCTAATAACTGTTATGAACCCATAAAAAGTCTTGATGACTTAGATGATTTTCTTCGCTTTTCACTGATAAGCCAGGTCACGTGACTAACCCCGTGACACATCACCTGATAATGAAGATCACATGATCTAGACGAGAATGAATCCTTCGTGACAAAGTGTCGTACCCTTGGACACCATTAGCCCATTCCCTCATTCCTTATACGTGGGGCACTGCCCTTTAATCTCCGTCCTGTGCAACTAGCACCGACATCAGAAGTCACGACTTACACGACTATTTAATCTCCATTACTTCTCTCCTAAATTCAGAAGGCACTGCCTTTTACTAGTTCCGAAGACTCTTGATGTACAATGCATCCTCATGCCTTACTTATTGCCCAATGGCAGATTATGCTCATATGGTATGATTCCTAGAAATACGTTTATGATATTATATACAAACATGTACACACATATGCCCATGAATATATAAGGGCGACTCAACTGAGAGTAACTCCTCAGTTTGAGAAGCTTGACAGTTGACTTGTATTGGTCGCTTCGAGTGCTTAAAACTCAGTCCTCTTACACCTCTCGCTAAAGGCTCAGAGAGTCTTTTTCGTTTCAATAACCTCACTCTCATTTCCAGTTTTCTAGTTCTCAGACTATTACAATTACTCTTTCTTTCTTTATCCTCCATCTTACCTTTGTTACTTATCTGTTAGATTTGCTCAGTTTGCATATATTGCGCTATTTGATGTGTTTTGATCATATCTCACTGAGTTGAGCATTCTTGTACATCTTTTGCACACTTGACCATTTTTGTTATCTCCTGCCTTCCCCATTTGCTCTATTTACACTTTATTGTTGTTTAGTGATGTTTCCATCCTTTATAACCCTTGTCGGAGTTCATAGCACACTTTCTTTAGTTTCTGACTGTGAACTCCAGGTGTGTTGTAGTAGCTAAACTTGAATACCATAGTTTCTGACTGTGAACTCCAGCCTTAGCACTTAGGGTTGTTAACAGGTTATGAGCCCTGACCTTTAAGCTCTTTGCTTTGCTGCTGTTCGATTTGGATCTATTCCTCAGTTGAAACTTGACTCTTTCATTCCCCCATGTCCCATCTCACTGCTGAATTCACTGGCAATGCTTGCCTTTGCTCTCAGGACCCCTCTGATCCATTTACACCACTCATACTCGATGTAACTGATGTACTTCTTCTAACTTCAAAGATGAGGGATAGTCTATCAAAGGCGTAGGGTTGCTTTGTAAGCGATGGAGGAGGGATGACTACTGTCAGGAGTCCCACTGGTAGAGCACACTGGTTAGGTGTGAGATCCAAGTTAACAAGGCTAGGGTTTAGTCAGTCGAGTTGCCTGGGTTTATATAGGCAAAAGTACATGGCTGTGTCTATCCTAATCAAGGCAGAGCTTATCTAGGCTGTGCATGAGAAGCAATAAGAACATCAGAAGCGTCTATCAGAAAGCATAGCCGAGATAGCAGTAATGAAAGAGGCATGTGTTACATGAGACATTAGAATGGAAGAGGCAGAGATTAACATGAGAACATAATGGGCAGTGCTGACCAGTATGGCTAGATGAGATCTGTATCTTAGATCAGATCTGCCTTATGTCAGCGAGTGCATGGGAAAAGGAAAGAGAAAGAGAAAGAGAACAACTAAGTCTTTTGCAGTCGTGCGATATCTGATAAGATACCGGAGATTGCTGAGATAAGATAAGATGTCTTCTGGCTTATCAAAAGCATAGTGGTTTGGGCTATGCCTCTATGCCGGTCCTTGCCATTACTTCTAGGTCTGAAGTGTGGAAGTAACGAGCCATTACACTTGATGCAGACCAGGTGTAACAATTGCTATTGTTATCACTTCCGCGCAACAGTGCACTCTGAAGAAGATTAGATTTTGACAATCTTATCTTATCTTATCATGGCAATCTCTGAATCTTATTGCACAATTGCATATCCTGATCTTATCAGTGACACTTAGAAGAATTCTTAAAGGACAGAAGGGAGATCACCTTATCTCCACCACCAGAAGTGAGATCTGAGATCTCTTAAAGAAGATCCCATTGTGGTTGGATCTTAGATGAAGAAGATCAGATCATAGATTGATCCTAGGACTTAGAAGTGGCACATGAGGTTGCCATGAGGATAGATAGAAGACAGAGCCTTCTCTTCCATTTGATGTACATGAGGAGAACACATGTTCCCTTATCAGAAGAACACTGACATGGCCACAGGATAGCCACAGTCATACAATAGAAGTATTTACTTATAAGGATGGGACACAGCCTCCCACCAGATGTATATAAGAAGTAAAGACTGAGCTATGGAAGCTCCAGTCTTGTTCACTTGATACTTTCACCTAATACAGTGATTGTAAAGATTAGTGGCTCACTCGGTCCCAGTATAGTCTTTGGACAACAAAGGATGCTTTCTCTTTGATGCTGTGCATCCTTTCTCTTGGTCCATGTCAAGGTCCCTCGCACTCAAGAAGTCTATAGTGTTAGGTTCACTTCACCAGGAATTGAAATGAAAAAGCCTCTCAGAGACTTTAGCAAGAAGTGTAATAGGACTGAGTTCAGGTGCTCGAAGCGACAAATACAAGTCAACTGTCAAGCTACTCAAACTGAGGAGTTACTCTCAGTTGAGCTGCCCTTATATATTCATGGGCATATGTGTGTACATGTTTGTTCATACTTCTATAAACATATTTCTATCAATCATACCATATGAGCATAATCCACCATTGGGCAATAAGTAAAACATGAGGATGTGTCATGCATCAAGGGTCCTTCGGAACCAATAAGGCAGTGCCTTCTATAATGGAGGAGAAGCAAAGCAAAGATTAAATACTTGTGTGCATCATGACTTCTGATGTTTGTCACTCTGTTGAGTTCAGCAATGTCCTCCATGTTCTTGCCCTTTGCACCAACCTCCTCACTGTCCTATTCCTTGCCAGGATGAAGTCCTTTGTTATCCAGATTGACTCCACTCGAATGTCATTTCATTGCCCACCTGGCCCATCCCTGTTTGTTGCTACACTCAATAGCAACAATGCTGCCTTTCTGGATGGTACCACTGAGCCATGCACTGAATATGCTTCACCTGCAACAACTGTACCACTCGATCTATTGCTCTGGCATTGCCATTTCGCCCACCATAATGTTGAGGACATCAAATCCCTCTTGGAGCATAATCTGGTTACTAGTTTGAAGCTGGATAGTGTAATGGCTCATTACTTTCATGCTTCAGACCTAGAAGCGATGGCAAGAACCAGCATAGATGCACAGCCCAAACCTCTCCACCTTTGACAGGACATCTTAAGATCAAGTACTCTTGGCTATGGACAATCTCCACCTCAGCAAGCAATCAAAGAAGTTATCTGAAAAATGGCTCAGACCCTTTCCAATAATAGCAGTCATCGGCCGCAACACCATTAAACTATGACTCCCTCTCTTGATGAGAATTCACCCTGTTGTCAATGTATCATGAGTCAAACCTTACAAGGAATGACTCGAAGAGCAGCCTGTGAAAGAGCCAGGACCTGTCTTGATCACTGACGAATGAGAAGAAGAGTATAAAGTGGACTTCATTGTAGATGCACGAAAACGCCGAAATGGATGGGAATATCTAGTACATTGGGCAGGATACGGAGAAGAAGATCGCACCTGGGAACCTAAGAAGAATCTTACCCACACTACGGACGCCCTCGCCCATTTCCACAAAAAAAATCGCCACCTTGATGCACAAGAAGCCTTCTACGATAAGTTCGGTTTATTTAACCCCTATGAACACCACTGCAGCACAGTATCCTTCCAAGTTTCAAAGCTTGATCTGGAATCTTGAGCTCAGAAGAGGTGTGGTGTAACAGCTCGTTACTTTCATGCTTCAGACCTAGAAGCGATGGCAAGAACTGGCATAGATGCACAGCCCAAACCTCTCCACCTTTGACAGGACATCTTATCTTATCTTATCATGGCATTCTGTGATATCTTATCAGATAAAGCACGATTGCAAGGACTTAGTTTCTTTTTCGTTTCTCTCTCTCTTTCCCACGCTCTCGCTGACATAATGGGATCTAGAGATACAGATCTCATCTATCCATATTAGTCAGCAGTGCCTCATTATGTTCTCATGTTCATCTCCGCCTCTTCCATTCTTATGCCTCATGTAACACATGCTCTTTTCATTACTGCTATCTCGGCTATGCTTTCTGATGGACTTTCTGATGTCCTTATTGCTTCTCACGCACAGCCTAGATAAGACTGTGCTCGATTAGGATAGACACAGCCATGTACTCTTGCATATATATAGCCAGGTAGCTAGACTGGTGAAGCCCTAGTCTTGCTTACTTAGATCTCACCTGCAAAGCCGGTGCTCTACCAGTCAGACTCAGTCCATCCACCCTCTGCTGAATAAGCATCCTACACCTTTGATAGGCTACTCCTCATCCTATGCCTTTGATAGGCTACTCCTCATCGTTAAGAAAGCTCAACCACTTCAGATAGCAGAGTAATGTCTGATCCCATCTGTGAGCCTTGCCTAGCTGGCAAAATGCATGCCAATCCATTCCCATCTTTGACAACTCATGCTTCCAGGCCTCTGGAACTTGTCCATTCTGATGTCCATCAAGTCCCTTACCCTACCTTCTCTGGCTTTTGCTACTGGGTCACATTCATTGACGACTTCTCAAGATTTCACTTTGTGATCTCCTTGAAGGCCAAAAGTGATGTTTTTGATGCTTTTAAGCAGTTTAAGGCCTTTACAGAGAACCAGAGTGAGTATTGTATCAAAACTCTTTAAGATGATAAGGGAGGGGAGTATATGAGCAATGCCATGCTCAAATTCACCCAAGAATGCGGCATAGAGCACCAGCACATGATTTGAGCATGCCCTCAGCAGAATGGAGTCACAGAACATGCAAATTGTTATGAACTCAATAAAGGCTTGATGACTTAGATGTTTTCCTTCGCTTCCCGCTGATATAAGCCAGGTCACATGACTAACAATGTGACTCATCACATGACGATGAAGATCACATGATCTAGAAGAGACCAAACCTCTCGCAACAAAGTGTTGCACCCTTGAGCACCACTAGCCCATTCCTTCCTTCCTTATATGTGGGGCACTGCCCTTTAATCTCCGTCCTGTGTAACTGGCACTGAGACATCAGAAGACATGATATACAACTATTTAATCTCCATCTTTCTTCTCTTCCATTTTAGAAGGCACTGCCTTTATTGGTTCTGAAGTCCCTTGATGCATGATGCATCCTCATGTTTACTTATTGCCCAATGGCACATTATGCTCATATGGTACAATTCCATGATATCTGTATTTAGAAGTATGCATAAACATGTATACACATGATCCTATGAATATATATATCAAGCATCGAACCAGGGAAAGTCCCTCAGTTCGATTGACTTGGTTGTTTCCATGAATAAAAGGACAACTCTCTAAGCAGTCGATCTAATCCCCTTTTTTTGTTCTCTTTTTCATTTCACAAATCAAGTCCTTTCTGAGTGAATTACTGCCATGTTGAAGGAATCTGGCTTGGCTATGGTTTTCTGGGGCAAAGCACTTGCTGCCTTGGTACATGTCTGGAATAGATGCCCTACTGCTGCATTGGACAATGCCACTCCCTTTGAATTATGGCATGGTCACAAGCCAGATGTGTCTCATTTTTGAGTTTGGGGGACTACTGCTTATGTCCACTTGCAGAAGGATAAACAAGCTTCTCTAACTCCTCATTTCGAGAAATGTGTCTTTATAGGCTACCTGGATGGCTACAAGGGTTGGAAATTCTACAATCCAACCACAAAGCACACTCTTATCTCTGAGAGAGCAGATTTTGACAAAAGGAGTAAATTTGCACCCTTAGGTGTGTCTAATACACCCCAATCACCTGTGTCTGCTGAAACAAAAAAGCCTTTCTAAGACTTTTGTAGGAGGAGGAGGGAGGGTTACTGAGTGGAAGTCTCGCAAGTGCTTTCTAGAGGCAACTTCAAGTAAATCCAACTGAGGTTTTATGCTCAGTGGATCTACCCTTTATATATTCATAGGGCATGTATGTACATGTTTGGTCATAGCTACCATAAACGTATTTCTAAGGATCGTACCATATGAGCATAATGTGCCATTGGGCGATAAGTAGGGCATATGGATGCATTGTGTATCAAGGGTTCTTCGGAGCCAATAAAGGCAGTGTCTTCTGAAATGGAAGAGAAGAAACAGGAATTAAATACTCGTGTGGTTGAAACTTTTGATGCCTTCACAGGGCAGAGATTAAAGGGCAATGCCCCACATATAAGGAAAGAGGGAATGGGCTAATGGTGCCCAAGGGTGCGACACTTTGTCATGAAAGGATCAGTCTCTTCTAGATCATGTGATCTTCATTGTCATGTGATGTGTCATGGGGATAGTCACGTGACCTGGCTTAATCAGTCGAAAGTGAAGAAAAACGTCTAAGTCATCAAGACTTTTATTGGATTCATAACTTTACTCAGTTCTTTCTTCCCCCTTTGGTCTTTTTCATTTCACCTTTAACATGGAATCAAGGGGAGTGGACTGAGTTAGGCCTTATGAAGGTCTTCCCTTAGATATCAAGAATTGTCCTTTATTATCCAGGGACTCTACTGGGACCAAGTGAGCCACTAATCTTTACCATCACTGGTTAGGTGAGAGTATCAAGTGAACAAGACTGAAGCTTCTGTAGCTCAGTCTCTACTTCTTATATATATGAGGGAGGAGGCTGTGCTCTGTCCTTCTAAGTAAATACTTCTATTGTACAACTGTGGCTATCCAGAGGCCACATCAGTGTTCTTCTGATAAGGGAATATATATACTTTGCATGTTACATCAAATAGAAGAGAAGGTACTGTCTTCTATCTAATGTCATGGCAACCTCATATGTCACTTTTAAGTTCTAGGATCAATCTATGATCTGTTCTTCTTCATCTAAGATCCAACCATGATGGGATCTTCTAGAGATCTGAGATCTCACTTCAAGATGGTGGAGATAAGATGATCTCTCTTCTGAAACAGAAAAGCCAATCAGTGACTTTAAGGTAGGGGTAGGAACTGAGTAATAAAGCTCAGGGTGTGTTGACTTTTTAAAGGTCTGCACCACCAAACTACTTTAACTGAGGAATTGTCCTCAGTAAAGTGGTCTGGCATATATATTCATGGGTTATGTTTGTACATGTGTATGCATAGTTCTATAAACATATTTCTGAGAATCGTACCATATGAGCATAATATGCCATTGGGCAATAAGTATTGAAGTGAACCTAACACTATTATCTTCTGAGTGGAAGGGACCTTGACGTGGATCAAGAGAAGGACACGCAGTGTCAAAGGGAAAGCGTCCTTTGTTATCCAGGGACTATACTGGGACCAAGTGAGCTACTGATCTTTACAATCACTGTATTAGGTGAAAGTATCAAGTGAACAAGACTAGAGCTTCCATAGCTCAGTCTCTACTTCTTATATACATTTGGTGGGAGGCTGTGTCCCATCCTTATAAGTAAATACTTCTATCGTATGATTGTGGCTATCCTGTGGCTGCGTCAGTGTCCTTCTGATAAGGGAACATGTGTTCTCCTCATATACATTAAATGGAAGAGAAGGCTCTGCCTTCTATCTAACCTTATGGCATCCTTATATACTGCTTCTAAGTCCTAGGATCAATCTATGATCCGATCTTCTTCATCTAAGATCCAACCATGATGGGATCTTCTCCAAGAGATCTTAGATCTCACTTCTGATGGTGGAGATAGAGCGATCTCCCTTCTGTTCTTTAAGGATTCTTCTAAAGTGTCACTGATAAGATCAGGACTTGCAATCGTGCGATAAGATTCGGAGATTGCCATGATAAGATAAGATAAGATTGTCGAAATCTAATCTTCTTCAGAGCGCGCCGTTTTGTACGGAAGTGATAATGATAGTGATCATTACAAGTATAACATGAGGATGCAACGTGTATCAAGGGTCTTCAGAACCAATAAGACAGTGCCTTCTGTAATGGAAGAGAAGAGGCAGAAATTAAATAGGCATATGGGTCATTACGTCTGATGTCGGTGCCAATTGCACTGGATGGAGATTAAAGGACAGTACCCTATGTATTGAGAAAGCGGGAAAGGGCTAATGGTGCCCAAGGGTGCAATACTTGTCGTGAAGGATTTGGTTTCTTCTAGATCATGTGATCTTCTTCGTCATGTGACGAGTCACATTGTTAGTCACATGACCTGGATTATATCAGTTGAAACTAGGAAAAACATCTAAGTCCTGGGGACTTTTATGGATTCATAACACCATCCCCTTCTCATGGTCTTCAAGTTCTAATGAAGACCCTAATGGGTGGTTGAGAGGGATGTGAAAGTGACGGCGCATACGAAGAGGGTTTTGTAAGGGTTTTCTAGGCCATAATTCTCATAAAACAACTTGCGTAAGTGGAGCTTAGGGTTTTTCTCATGGAATTCCACTATTGCCTCCTTGGTGTGGGTGAGATTCTTCTTTAGTTCCCAAGTGCAGTCTTCTTCCAGGTATCCATGCCAATACACCAGATATTCCCATTTGTTCCATCGTTTACGAGCGTCAACAATGAAATCAACTTCATATTCTTCATCCTGGTCCTTGGTTACTAGAACTGGGCCTAGGTTCTGGACAGGTTGGCTGTCAAGGCATTCCTTATAAGGTTTAATCCATGATACGTTTACCACTGGATGGATTTTTATATGGGAGGGAAGGAGTAGTTTAACAGCATTCCAGCTGATAATTTGTGTGATCTGAAAGGGACCTAGCCACTTCTCAGAGAGCTTACAAGATTCCCACATCAAGTGGAGATTTTCCATAGCAAACAGCACCTGATTGCTGAGTTTGTATTCAGGAGTGTCAGATCGGTGCTTGTCGGCTTGTTTTTTCATTACCTCTTGGGCTTTTTCTAGGTTGGCAAATGTTTCCACAAGGGTCTGCTCAATCTTCTGAGCTAGGTCGTCTGCTGCTGGAGCTTTAGAAGTTCCAGGCTCTATACCCATCCTGAGGGTGTATGTGTGGATAACTTTAAAGGGGGTTTTCTGGGAAGAAGCTTGCTTCTTCAAGTTATAGGAGAATTGAGCGATTGGGAGCCATTTGCTCCAGTCGTTCTGGTGATCACAGATGAACAACCAAAGGTATTGTTGTAGGTCCCTGATAATTTGCTCTGTCTGTCCATCTGTTTGTGGATGAGATGCTGTTGATAGGCGAGGTCTTATTCCTAGGCATGTACAAAGATCTTTCATAACTTGGGTGGCGAATTGTGGGCCATGATCTGATATGATGTTTTGGGGTATTCTGTGGTTTGTCCAAATGCACTCTAGATAGAGTTTGGCGGTTTCAAATGCTGTGATGGTTTTTTGACAGGGGATGAATTCTACTTCTTTAGAAAATCAATCCATTATGGCAAGTACTGAGTTATAGCCTTGGGAGACAGGTAGATCTGTGAGAAAGTTGGCAGAGATATCTTCCCATGGCATGTTCAGTAATTCCAGCAGTTGTAGCTTTCTGGCTAGGGCTGTGTTTCCCGTCTTCATTTTCTGGCAGGTGTGGCACCTGGCCATATATTCTTTAATGTCTTTGGTCATTCCTGGCCAATAGTAATGAGCCTGGATAAGGTTCATTGTCTTTTCCACTCCTGGATGTCCTGCCACTGGCATGTCATGGTGGGCGGTCATTACCATCATTTGGACTTTTTCCAGTGTGAAGAGTCTGCCTTCTTTCCTAAAGACTCTGTTGTCTGAGAGCTCTGCTCCCTGATTTTCTATTTGGTTGACCTCTGATTCCCAAAGTTGTAGCGTCTTGGATCGGATTTGGTTGAGGATTCTGTCCCCATTATCTTTGATATGTGTCAAACGGATCTTATCTGGGGTGATAAGTTGGATGCCCTTATTATCATTCCCAACTCCTTCTGCATGATCACTTCTTCTAGAAAGCACATCAGCTGCAGCTGTAACAGCCCGTTACTTTCACGCTTCAGACTTAGAAGCGATGGCAAAGACTGGCATTGAAGCATGACCCAAACCACTACGCTTTTGACAAGCCAGAAGTTATCTAATCTTATCTCAGCAATCTCCGGTATCTTATCAGATATCGCACGATTGTAATGGACTTAGTCGTTTTCCTTTCTCTTTCTCCCTTCCCACGCACTCGCTGACATATTGGAAGATCCGATCTAAGATACAGATCTCATCTACCCATATCGGTCAGCACTGCCCATTATGTTCTCACGTTTATCTCCGCTTGCTTCCATTCCTATGACTCATGTAACACATGCCTCTTTCATTACCGCTATCTCAGCTATGCTTTCTGATGGAACTTTCTGATGTACTTATCGCTTCTCACGCACAGCCTAGATAAGCTCTGCCTCGATTAGGATAGACACAGCCATGTACTCTTGCCTATATAAACCCAGGCAGCTCGACTGGCTAAACCCCAGTCTTGTTAACTTGGATCTCACACCTAACCAGTGTGCTCTACCAGCAGGACCCCTGACAGTAGTCGCTCCCCACTCCATCGCTTACAAAGCAACCCTACGCCTTTGAGAGGCTATCCCTCCCCATTTGAAGTAGAAGGAAGAACGTCGGTTACACTTTAACAAGACTACTCCTTTGCTCGTGCACAAGACCACACCTGCAACGCAAGAAGACCGTCGCCAAGAAAGAACCTCACAACCGACCAACTACCAAGGAACCACGGCGTTGACACAGTAACGCACCCCCCACTAATTCACAGACATACTAAGTCTCGGTAGTGTCTGGAATCTTTTCAGGAAGCTCTTCACCTTCCTTCCCGTCACCCTTGCCCCTCCACCACTCAGAAGAAGAAGAAGCGAACTACCTCAAGTTTGTCGACGACGTCAGTCACTTCGGCAACCACCTACACGCCCTCCTCACCACCACCATCGAAAGGTACAATTCTGGGAGACCAATTGGGACCTTTTACGAGGAGATAAAACCAGCGTTCGTAGTAGTAGAGACCATCGCATTGTCAAGGGAGGCAAGGCGCCTAGGCTTGGAAGAAGCAGGCACTGCGAGGATAGAAGAACTGTTGGGAGGAGCCGTAGTCAGGACTCCCAAGAGAGAAGAAGAAGAGGTACAACTTCCGCGCACCCCCACCCCACCCCATTCCTCCACCGTCGTCTCCAAAAGAAGGGAGAGGCACTACAACCCGGTCCCTCAGAAGAAACGAGGAGACATACCGACGCGTGAATCGTACCTACGCCCCCGCTGCAACCTCAGGGTAGTGAGGAAGTAAAGACGAAGAGACATAAACCTGTGTATTGGAAATAGAATTCCACCCGCTTGTTAAGAAGGTTCACAAGCTTGCGCAAGAAGAAAGAAAAAGTTACCCACCAAAGAAATGGCCACCCTCTCCCAAGAAGACTTTAACGGCCTCATGACCCGCATCGCCTCCCTCGAGAATGAATCTATCCAGAACCGCATCGACAAAGATACCATGATAGATGCGGCAAGATTAATGGAGCAACAACTCCAGGACGCGAATGACAGGGCCACCGCGGCCGAACAATGCACAAGAGATCTCCTGGAGATGTTCTCTTGGGCAAGGCTGGGAGGAGGAAGTAGCAAAGTAGAAGTGTTCGCCGACCCTGGGGAATACAAAGGAAACCCAAAGGAGTTCGACGAATGGTGGACGAAGATAAGGACGTTCATAAACGTCAATGAACGCACCTTCATGAAGGACTCTCTGGACGCCTTGGGCCAGCCAATCCTGGTCAATGGAAGGAGGCTGACAGAACCAGATCTAGAAAGAAGACTGGTGGCGGTGTTGTCAAGGATGAAAGGAAGAAAGGCAGGAAATTGGGCCGAAGCAGAACTCGACCAAATGAACAAAAACGGAGCACGCTTCCATAGTTGGGAAGACTTCTCCAAAGTGGTCGAAAGCATGTTCAGGCCCATGCTGCAAAAGGACTCCGCAGTCATGGATCTCGAAAGGCTAGAACAAGGGAACATAGACGTAGATGAGTTCCTAGCCCGATGGAGGTCCCTCCAGATCCAGGCCAAGGTGGACGACGGACACGGAGTCCGCATCCTTGAGAAAAACGTCAACTTCTTTATTAAGAAGGATCTCTTCCATAACAATAGAAGGAAGGAAACGATAGAAGAAACTATCGAAGAAATACGAGATATAGGAAAGAACCAAGAAGCTTTCCGAATGGCGGCTAATTTGAAGAAGCGGGGAGCGCAACCCCCTAGAAGAGAACCCAGAGAAGGGCCGTCGGTCGCCGCCGCTGCCACAACCCCTCCCAAGAGCTGTTTCAATTGTGGTCAAACAGGCCACTTCGCAAGAGACTGTAAGAAGCCGAAGAACTCTTGCGACAGCTGTGGATGGGGGGGAGGACAACACAAAAGGGAGTGTCCCAAAGCAAAACGGAATGCTAGAGGAGCTTCCAAGAAGCAAGAAGGAGAAGGGGCAAGATCGTGGGAAGTAGCCGATGAAACCCCGAAAGTAAACGATTCTGTGGCAGACCTGAAAGGAATGTCGATGGATCAGATGCAAGACTACTTCCTCCGAAGGGCCCAGAAGGGAAAAGGCCGAGCAAACTGAAGGAGGGGCTTCGGTTTGCAAACAGATTTGAAGTACTTACGGTTCCAGAAGTATTTATTCCAGAAGAACACTTTATCACGTCAGGAGTGGCTTAAGAAGAGCGCGGTGCAGACGAAACATGCACGCTTGATTCTCCTATTACAAAAAAGGAACCAGAAGAAGAAATCCCCGAAATACTCGCAATGAGGTCCGCTCGAATCAAGGGAAATGAAATCGTCATGACCCTAGGAATCTCAGCAGACAAAAAGAACATCATCAAAGGAAGAGCGCTCCTAGATAGCGGAGCCAATGTAACCTTCATCAATGAACGATGGGTTCAGAAGAACCAGATCCCCACGAAGAAGCTCACCAGACCAATTCCAGTCTTCAATGTGGACGGAACCAAGAATTCGGCAGGAAATATTACGCACACCGCCGAAATAGTCATCGACTTCGATGGACACAGAGAGAAGGTGACAGCTGACGTGACGGATCAACACAAATTCGATCTGGTCATAGGCTTCACATGGCTTCAACGCCACAACCCGGAAGTGGATTGGCAGACTGGGGAAGTCAAGATGACAAGATGTCCCCGTTCTTGCCAACTCCTACAAGACAGAAGCGCATGGCTAGCCCAATGCGAAAAAGAAGAACAAGATAATGGGTGGATCACTCACAAAATAAGGGCAACCATGACGAAGGAGAGCCCCATTAAGAGGAAACCCAAAGAGATTGTAACGATTGCTATCGTTATCACTTTCGACGCACTCTGAAGAAGATTAGATTTCGACAATCTTATCTTATCACGGCAATCTCCGACATCTTATCACACGATTGCAAGTCCTGATCTTATCAGCGACACTTAGAAGAATCCTCGAAGGATAGAAGGGAGATCGCACTATCCCCACCACCAGAAGCGAGATCCCATCGTGGTTGGATCTTAGATGAAGAAGACCGGATCATAGATTGATCCTAGGACTTAGAAGCGGCACATGAGGTTGCCACGAGGTTAGATAGAAGGCAAGGCCTTCTCTTCCATTTGATGGACATAAGGAGAACACATGTTCTCTTATCAGAAGAACACTGACGTGGCCACTGGATAGCCACAATGGTATGATAGAAGTATTTACTTATAAGGATGGGACACAGCCTCCCACTCACTGTATATAAGAAGTAGAGACTGAGCTACAGAGGCTCCAGTCTTGTTCACTTGATACTTTCACCTAATACAGTGATCGTAAAGATTAGTGGGCTCACTCAGTCCCAGTATAGTCCCTGGACGACAAAGGACGCTTTCTCTTTGACGCTGCGCGTCCTTTCTCTTGGTCCACGTCAAGGTCCCTCGCACGTAGAAGTCATTAGTGTTAGCTTCGCTTCAGAGATGGTCCCAAGAAGATTCCATGAATGGCTCAAGGTGTTCTCAGAAAACGAGTCAGAAAGAATGCCCGTGCGAAAACCCTGGGATCATGAAATCAAACTAAAAGAAACGTTCGTACCAAAGAAGGGAAGAGTAATCCCACTTTCCGTAACAGAACAGGAAGAAGTGTCCATGTTCTTAGCAGATCAACTTAGGAAGGGGTATATCCGCCCTTCCAAGTCCCCCCAGACATCACCGGTGTTCTTCGTCCCAAAGAAGGATGGACGAAAGAGGATGGTACAGGATTACCAATACCTCAATGAACACACAGTACGAAACAACTACCCCCTACCACTCATCGCCTCGCTGGTCGACAAACTCAAAGGAGCCACGAGATTCACGAAGATAGATCTACGATGGGGATACAATAACGTCCGAATCAAAGAAGGAGACGAATGGAAGGCCGTCTTCGTATGTTTCAAAGGGGCCTACGAACCACTCGTCATGTATTTCGAATTAATGAACTCCCCATCAACTTTCCAGTCTATGATGAACGAGATCTTCGCGGATATGGATGAAGTAGTGGTGGTATACATAGACGACCTCCTAATCTTCACGAAAGGAGGGACCCAAGAAGAACACGACAAGATAGTCGAAGAAGTTCTCAGAAGACTCCAAGAAAATGACCTTTTTGCTAAACCCGAAAAGTGCACATTCGGAGTAGAAGAAGTAGAATTCCTAGGAATGATGGTTGGAAAAGAAGGGATAAAAATGGAAGAAACTAAAGTGAACGCAATCCTGGAATGGCCGGCACCAAAAATGGTTCGCCAAGTCCGCGCCTTCCTTGGATTAGCCAACTTCTACAGAAGATTCATCCAAGACTTCGGACAGATCGCATGCCCACTGAATGATCTGACAAAAAAGGACCATACCTTCCAATGGAATCAGAAGGAACAGGAAGCGTTTGATATGCTAAAAAAGAAGTTCACCACTGCCCCACTGCTGGCTTTTCCAGACCACGAAAAAGAGTATCGATTGGAAACCGATGCCTCGGACTTCGCCACAGGAGCAGTGCTGTCAATCAGAGAAGAAGAAGGATTCAAGCCGGTAGCTTTCCTATCACATTCTATGTCACCCGAAGAAAGAAACTACCCTACCTTCGACAAAGAAATGCTCAGTGTAATCAGAGCATTAGAAGAATGGCGCCACCACCTAGAAGGAGCCAAGCACGTTTTCGAAATCTGGAATGACCACACGAACCTCCAATGGTTCATGCAGAAGCAAAACCTCTCCAGAAGACAAGTGAGATGGTCACAGTACCTTTCCAGATTTCACTACCTGTGGGTTCACAAACCAGGCACCCAAATGGCAAAGGCCGATGCGCTATCACGAAGAGAAGATCACAACCCTGGCACAGAAGAAGATAACCAGGGACAGACTGTGATAACCCCGGACAAAATCTGTTTGATACAGATAAAGGATGATGGGGACGAACTAAAGGATAAAATCTGGAACCATACGCTCGCCCTTAAAGAAACAGAAGTTCAGAAGATTGAAGAAGATGGAGGGCAGCTATCGGAAGAAGGTTTATTTGAGAAGGACGGAAAGATATTCGTCACAGAAGAAGAACGGATGGAACTTATCACTCTCCATCACGACTCCCCAGTTGCAGGACATCCTGGCAATGAGAAGACCCTAGAACTCGTCAAGTGCCACTATTACTGGCCCGGCATGACAGTTCAGATAAAAGACTACGTGGCTAGATGCCACACGTGTCAGAAGATGAAGACAGGGAATCAGCTGCCAGCCGGCAAACTCCAGCCTCTAGAACTCCCACACATGCCCTGGGAAGACGTATCAGCCGACTTCATCACCGATTTACCAGTTTCGTCGCTATACGACTCCATCCTCATGGTAGTGGACAGGTTCTCCAAGGAGGTGGAATTCATTCCCTGTAAGAAGACGATTACGGCACTGGAAACCGTCAAACTCTACCTCACAAGGGTCTGGACAAATCACGGAATCCCTAGATCGATTGTCTCAGACCGAGGACCGCAATTTGCTGCGCAAGTTATGAAGGATCTCTGTGCTCGCCTAGGAATACGCCCTCGGCTTTCCACAGCGGCACATCCCCAAACTGATGGCCAAACAGAAAGGATCAACCGAGATTTACAACAATATCTGCGGTTATTCATCTGCGACCACCAAGAAGATTGGTCAGAATGGCTGCCGATCGCTCAATTCAGCTACAACGCGAAATGGCAGGCCTCGACCCAGAAGTCCCCCTTTGAAGTAACCAGGACTTATGCCCCTAGAATGGGAATAGAACCCGGAACTTCTAAAGCACCCGCTGCAGACAACCTCGCGCAACAGATAGAAGAAACGCTTGGAGAAACCACCGTTAACCTAGAAAAAGCCCAAAAAAGAATGGTTCTCCAAGCCGACAAACACAGAAGCGATGCGCCTGAGTACAAGGTCAGAGACCAAGTGCTGCTGGCCACCGACAACCTCCGCCTCACCAGGCAATCAAAGAAGTTATCCGAGAAGTGGCTTGGACCCTTCTCCATCACAGAAGTTATCAGCCGCAATGCCGTAAAACTACGACTCCCTCTCTCGATGAGAATCCATCCCGTCGTCAATGTGTCACAAGTCAAACCCTATAAGGAAAGACTCGAAGGGCAGCCTGTGAAAGAACCAGGACCTGTCTTGACCACTGATGACCGGGAAGAAGAATTTGAAGTGGACTTTATTGTAGATGCGCGGAAACGCCGAAACGGTTGGGAATACCTGGTACACTGGGCAGGATACGGCGAAGATGGTCGTACATGGGAACCAAAAAAGAATCTTACCCATGCTGCGGACGCCCTGGCCCACTTCTATGAAAAGAATCGCCACCTTGACGCGAGAGAAGCCTTCTATGACAAGTTCGGTCTATTTAACCCTTACGAAACACGCTGCAGTGCAGTGTCCTTTGAAGTTCCCAAGCTTGATCTGGAATCTCAAGCACAGAAGGGGTATGGTGTAACAGCCCGTTACTTTCACGCTTCAGACTTAGAAGCGATGGCAAAGACTGGCATTGAAGCACGACCCAAACCACTACGCTTTTGACAAGCCAGAAGTTATCTAATCTTATCTCAGCAATCTCCAGTATCTTATCAGATATCGCACGATTGTAATGGACTTAGTCGTTTTCCTTTCTCTTTCTCCCTTCCCACGCACTCGCTGACATATTGGAAGATCCGATCTAAGATACAGATCTCATCTACCCATATCGGTCAGCACTGCCCATTATGTTCTCACGTTTATCTCCGCTTGCTTCCATTCCTATGACTCATATAACACATGCCTCTTTCATTACCGCTATCTCGGCTATGCTTTCTGATGGAACTTTCTGATGTACTTATCGCTTCTCACGCACAGCCTAGATAAGCTCTGCCTCGATTAGGATAGACACAGCCATGTACTCTTGCCTATATAAACCCAGGCAGCTCGACTGGCTAGACCCCAGTCTTGTTAACTTGGATCTCACACCTAACCAGTGTGCTCTACCAGCAGGACCCCTGACAGTAGTCGCTCCCCACTCCATCGCTTACAAAGCAACCCTACGCCTTTGAGAGGCTATCCCTCCCCATTTGAAGTAGAAGGAAGAACATCGGTTACAGCAGCCATTGCCATTCCAGGTTTGTGTACCCAGATGTAGTTAAAGTGTGAGAGATACTGGCTCCATCAAGCCTGTCTTCTGTTGAGATCTTGTTTTTGCATAAACCACTGGAGGTTAGTGTGGTCATTCCAGATCTCAAATGGGAATCATGCTCCTTCTAGGTAGTGCCTCCACTTCTCGAGTGCTCTCATGATGCTTAGCATTTCTTTGTCAAACACTAGGTAATTTCTTTCAGTGTCGTTAAGAGCATGAGAGAAGAAGGCAACAGGATGCCATTGATCTTCCTTTTTCATTTCCAGGATTGTCCCTGTGGCAAAATCCAATGTGTCTGTCTGTAATCTATACTCCGTTTTGTCATCTGGGAAGGCTAAGATTGGGGTGGTGGAAAATATGTCTTTTAGCTTGTCAAAAGCTGTTTGTTCTTCTGATTGCCACAAGAAGGGCAGATCTTTCTTTGTGAGGCAGGTTAGGGGTTTTGCTATAGATGCGTAATTTTTGATGAAACGATGGTAGAAGTTTGCTAGTCCAAGGAGGCTCCATATGTCATGGAGGTTCCTGGGTTTCGGCCAAGCATGGATAGCTTCCACCTTCTTGTGACCCATTTTGATCCTATCCTTTCCCACCATCATTCTGAGGAATTCTACTTTTTCCATGGAGAAGGTGCATTTTTCTGGTTTTGCAAAGAGGTTGTTTTCTTCTAACCTCTTTAGGACTTCTTTCACAATCTGATTGTGCTCTTCTTGAGAGTCGGTCTTTGTGAATATTAGGAGATCATTGATGTAGACGACCACTATATCTTCTAGATCCGCAAAGATCTCATTCATCATTGTCTGGAAGGTGGAAGGGGAGTTGTATAACCCAAAGTACATCACTAGGGGTTCGAAAGCTCCTCTGAAGCAGACGAAAGCAGCCTTCCATTCATCTCCTTCTTTGATTTGAACATTATTATACCCCCATCTGAGGTTGATATTTGTGAATTTTCTTGCTCCTTTGACCTTGTCTACCAACTGAGAAATGAGGGGCAGTGGGTAGTTGTTTCGAACAGTATGTTCATTGAGGTATCAGTAGTCCTGTACCATTCTTTTTCTTCCATCCTTCTTTGGGATGAAGAAGACCAGTGAGGTCTGAGGGGATTTGGAAGGTTGGATATAGCCTTTCTGTAATTGCTCATCAATAAACGCCGAGACTTCTTCCTGTTCCTTGGGTCCCAAAGGGATCAGTTTTCCCTTCTTTGGAACAAACATTTCTTTGAGATCTATAGTGTGATCCCAGGGTTTTCTTATTGGCATTCTTTCAGAGTCTTTCTCCTCAAACACCTTTAGCCGTTTGTGGAAGCACGCCGGCACCAGTTGCACAGACTGCTTCTTTTCTTCTTTTGGTTTTTCTATTGCTGCCCTTATATAGTATGCCATCCATGTGGTATCTTGTTCCTTCTTATCATATGACATCAGGAATTCGCTTCTATCCTGGAGCATGTGGCAGGATCAGGGGCAGTGGGTGAATCTTAGTTCTCTCAACCTCCAGTCGATCTCTGGATTGTGTTTTCTTAGCCAGTTGTACCCTATAACCAGAGAGAACATGGCAATATTGGTTACTTCTGCCTCTAGCCTTTCTCAATGTCCTTGGTAATTGATTTGGATTTGAGCTGTGTGGGTTATCTTCCCTGTGGAGTTATGTGTTCCATCAACGTTGATGACAGAGATGGGGTGTCATAATTTTCTCATGGGTATGTGGTGCTTCTCTGCCCATGTTTTATCGATAAATGTAACATTGGCACCGCTATCTAGTAAGGCTTCTACCATATTCGAGTCATGGTGCTTGTGATCAGGGGATGTGTA
>JBBPTS010000307.1:0-20743 GCA_038094235.1 Fistulinella staudtii
GTGTGGAAGCGATAGGAAGGCATGAGTCAGTATTGCTTCCAGAATTCGAGGAATTCAGGGTCCGAGAAGAGGGGAGATGGCGTTGAGTTCTGGACAGACCAGATATCTCCGGAATTGGATTGCGAGGGAACTCGAATCTTAATGCGCGTCGGGGGAATGGGAGTGTCTGGATGGTCCTTGTAGAATTTGGACACCAGCTCCTGGCAATTGCCGAGTTCGGATAGCAATTTCCATTCATTCTCCTCCGAAGGGTAACCTTTCCACTTTACGAGATAGTGTACTCGGCCTTTGCACCATTTCGAGTCTTCGATGCGCTCGACGACGTGTTCCTCTTGCTGGGAGATGATTTCGGCAGGAGGGGGAACTTCCTTCTGCAAGGGAAAAGCAGCTGGGGTGTACCACTTGAGCTTGGCAACATGGATCACCGGGTGGATATTGCACCATTGCTGATCTAGTTTGAGTCGGTACGATGTCGTGTTGACCTTTTCCAGAACGGGGAATGGTCCTGCGAATTTCATATCCAACTTCTTTGATGGACAATCAGTACGAATGTGCTCCATGTCGAGAAGTACGAGATCTCCGGATGAGAACTCGATTTGGGTCTTTCGCATGCCATGGTCGTAGTACTTTTTCATTTCCATGGCAGCCTTTGTCAGTGCCTTCTCAGCTTCCTGACAGTTCCTTTCCAGGTTCTGGATCAGCTCACTCACTGCCTGGTTAGCCAGTGTGTGAGGGGTGGTATCGGCGGTGGGGGTGTAACCGTAGTTCACCTTAAATGGGGACATGCCGGTAGCTGAGGAGTATCAGGAGTTATAGGCAAACTCCGCAATTGTGAGCCATGAGGCCCAGTTGTTCTGCCTGTGGTTTATGTAAATCCACAGGTACTTTTCGATCTTCTGGTTAACGCATTCAGTTTGTCTGTCCGTCTATGGGTGGAACACGGTCGAGGGGTTGCCTTCTATTTTCAGGCATGCAAAGAGGTCTTTCATGAAGGAGGACACAAATTGTGGGCCTCAATCACTAATGACTTTAACGGGGGTACCGTGTAGCTTGAAGATATGGTCACGGTAGATGATAGCAACACCTTTGGAGGTGATATTAACATTTACTGGGAATGCATGCATCATCTTGGTGAACTGATCAATGAAGCGAACCTAACACTGATGACTTCTGCGTGCGAGGAACCTTGACGTGGACCAAGAGTAAGGACGCACAGCGTCAAAGAGAAAGCGTCCTTTGATGTCCAGGGACTATACTGGGACCGAGTGAGTCCACTAATCTTTACAATCACTGTATTAGGTGAAAGTATCAAGTGAACAAGACTGGAGCTTCCGTAGCTCAGTCTCTACTTCTTATATACAGTGAGAGGGAGGCTGTGTCCCGTCCTTATAAGTAAATACTTCTATCGTATGACTGTGGCTATCCAGAGGCCGCATCAGTGTCCTTCTGATAAGGGAACATGTGTTCTCCTCATGTCCATCAAATGGAAGAGAAGGCCTTGCCTTCTATCTAACCTCGCAGCAACCTCATGTGTTGCTTCTAAGTCCTAGGATCAATCTATGATCTGATCTTCTCCATCTAAGATCCAACCATGATAGGATCTTCTTCTAGAGATCTCAGATCTCGCTTCTGGTGGTGGAGATAGTGCGATCTCCCTTCTATCCTTCGAGGATTCTTCTAAGTGTCGCTGGTAAGATCAGGACATGCAATCATGCGATAAGATGTCGGAGATTGCCATGATAAGATAAGATAAGATTGTCGAAATCTAATCTTCTTCAGAGTGCGCCGTTGCACATAAGTGCTAACGATAGCGATCGTTACAATCAACTACTATGAGTATTGCATTCTTGCCTTCTGACTCGGGCAATGGGCTGATAATGTCGATGGAAATTTCTTCCCATGGACCGGAGGGAACCTTGTTTGGGAACAAGGGGGTTCTTTTGCCAAGGTTACTCGTTTTCGCCTTTTCGCACGTGTCGCAGCCTTTTACGTACTGCTCCACTTCCTTTACTATTCCAGGCCAGAAGTACGTCTGCTGGATGGCCTTCTTTGTGGCTGTGATGCAGGGGTGTCTGCATGTGGGAGGGTCGTGATGTTCACGGATCATCTGTTCTCACAGCCCTTTATCCTTGGGCATGTATAGCTGTTCACTGTGCCAGACAACGCCATCGTGTTCTGTCCATTCAGTCGAGCCACTAGATAGGTCTTGTTGTACAATTCCATCGTGTTTGTACTGTATTTTACAAATTACATCATTTATTTCTATGGAATTGACAAACAAATGATCAGGAAGAAGAACTTTTTGAGAGTTGTCAAGCTCTACTCCCTTCTCATAATCTGGCCTTCTGAATAGAGGGTCAGTGGGGTTTGTTTTCCTGGAGTGGTGCTCGATCTGGAAATGGAATTCCTGGAGATCTTGCTCCCAACGGGCTTGTCTCCTTGACAGATCCTGGGGTTTCCGGAAGAATTGGAGATTATAGTGATCTGTCAGGATAAGGAAGGGGTGTTTGGCACCAAGGAGGTAGTGGCGCCATTTTTTAAGGGCGAACATGATCGTGAGAAGTTCGAGATCAGCTGCATGGTAATTTCATTCCACATCATTGAGGGAATGGGAGATGTAGGCGATAGGATGCCAGAGGTCCTCTTGTTTCTGAAACGAAAAAGCTATCAAAGACTTTTACGTTAAAAGGAGAGGGGACTGAGTTCAGGTACTCGAAGCGACCAGTACAAGTCAACTGTTAAGTTACTCAAACTGAGGAGTTACCCTCAGTCGAGCAACCCTTATATATTCATGGGTTCGTATTTGTACATGTGTGTCATAGCTACCATAAACGTATTTCTAGGAATCGTACCATAAGAGCATAATGTGCCATTGGGCGATAAGTATAACATGAGGATGCATCGTGCATCAAGGGTCTTCGGAACCAATAAAGGCAGTGCCTTCTGAAATGGAAGAGAAGAAACAGAGATTAAATAGTCGTGGTCGTTACGTCTGATGTCGGTGCCAGTTGCACAGAGCGGAGATGAAAGGGCAGTGCCCCACATATAAGGAAGGTGGAAACGGGCTAGTGGTGCCCAAGGGTGCGACACTTGTCGCAAGGAATTCGGTTACTTCTGGATCATGTGATCCTGCATCGTCATGTGATGTGTCACGGGGTTAGTCACGTGACCTGGATTATGTCAGTCGAAAGCTAGAAAGCGTCTAAGTCTGCAGGACTTTGTGTGGATTCGTAACAGTTTCTGAGAGAGGATGGCTCCGATCCCAAAGCATGATCCGTCGCTTTCAATGCGGAACTGTCCTTCACCATCTGGGAGACACAGTATTGGAGCGGCAGCCACTTTCTGCTTTAGTGCGTCAAAGGCACCTTGACAGTCCATAGACCACTCAAATTCTTTGGCTTCCAATGTAAGTACATTCAGGGGTTTGGCGATTTGGGAGAAACTCTGAATGAAACGGTGGTAGAAATTGAGGAAGCCAAGGAATGATTGGACTTCCTTTCGGTTTCACGGCACTGGCCAATCAGCAATAGCAGCCGTCTTTCCTTTGTCCATGGACACTTCATTGTGTCCTACGACAAGTCCCAAGTACTCAGTTGACTCTTTCTCAAATTTGCACTTGGTATGTTTTACAGATAATTTATTACTACACAGTATCTGTAGTACCTGCTTCATAACATCACGGTGCTCCTCAAGCATCTGGGTGAAGACTATGATGTCATCCATATAGACTATGACCACCCCTTTCATGATCAAGTCCTTGAAAATGTGATTCATCATGGTTTGGAACATTGCGGATGAATTCGTCAACCCAAAGAACATGACGAGAGGTTTGAAGAGTCCGCAGTTCGTCCGGAATGCGGCTTTCCATTCATCACCCTCTTTGATCATGATGTTATTGTAACCCCATCGGATGTCAAGCTTCGAGAAGTACTTTGCTCCTTTCAGCTTGTCGATCAATTCGGAGATCAACAGTAGGGGGTATCTATTTTTTACCATGATCGTATTCAGTTTCTGGTAGTCCTGAACTGGTCTGAGCTTTCCATCCTTTTTCTTAATGAAGAAGAACACAGAAGTGAACGGAGATTTAGACAGTCGAATCCGTCCTATGCTTAAGTTCTCTTCTAGGAATGCGTCCAACTCCTTCTGTTCATCAAGAGACAGGTTGTATGTCTTACAGTCAACCTCATGATTGCCCAGGAGCAATTCAATTGCGTGATCCCATAGGTGGCACGGAGGAAGCTCATTGAAGTTCTTTTTGACAAAAACATCCTTGTACTCATGATAGTGTGAGGGGACTACTTCAGCGAATGTGGGCTCAGGTTTCGCTTGAGCTTGAGTGGTGGCAATATTGGTGGAGACATTTCGGATGTCAATCCGGAATAACCGTTCACCTTGTTCTCGGATACACTCATCGGTGTCCTTGAGATCATTGGCCTCTAAGAGAGCCGGAATTGTGTGATTGGTACATTCGAAATCAACTAGTCCGATGTCCCATTGTATTTTTGGTGAATGTGCCTTTAACCAATCGTGTCTGAGGAATATCGGATGCGTGGACAGTTTGGTGACTGCCAGGGAGATGCTTTCTTTATGCTCTCCGATACTCATTTCCACGATGGTGAACTTTGAAATGCTGCCAGTGGCATTCAAGGTTCTATCCGCATTGTAGACCAGGATAGGTCTAGGTAGATCATGACACAGTAATCTATGTTTATCTACAAAGTCCATGTCTATTGTTGAACTTGTGCATCCTGAGTCAACCAGTGCTTCTGCTCTAATTTAGCTACCATTGGTCAAGGCGAGGTGCACTTCGAGCATCAGCGAATTGGCTGATCTCTGGATTCGCCCGTTATGGTAACAAGGGGGCAATTGGAGTTCCCTTAGGGTGAACTGGATCTCTAGATCCATCATTCTGCACAATTGGTTAATCAAGGTTTTATTAACTTCCTTGATTCGCAAACTATGTACAAAGCTACATAATGACTTCTCTGTCAATCGGTAGTCAGCCCAATTTGAGATTGACCTGATCCATGTCGAGGTCGTGTGATCTACCATGTTCTTCCACGGTCTGTGGTCCGGTTTCTTTTGTATCCTCCAGAGGATCTTGACTTCGCCAGGGATTCTTTGTCTTGGTGTGTCTCTCAATACTTCGACGCAAACTCCTTCCTGGTTACTGGGGAGAGGGGGGAACCTCGGATGGTGAGCACTCTGCTGCTCAGTCACTTTCCAAGGGGTGGACACTGGGTGGTGAGCGCTCAGCAGCTCAGGCTCTTCCCAGGAGGTTGCGGAGGTGGGAATCTTAGTCTCTGCATGAGACTGCACCTTCGTCGCGGGCTTTTCTGAGGTTGAAAGCTGCTTCCATGATGGTGTGAAGCAAACTTTCTTCTTAAGGCGTGCAGCTTTGGGGTGCACAGCCTTGCCTTTTTGGGATTTTACTCCCTTCTCAAAGCGTGTAGTTCCAAACATGCCTTTTGGTAGGACTACCTTTGGTAATGTGGGGTCACTCTCGTACTCAGTCTCAGATTCACATTTTTCGATAGATAATTCTGAAAACTTGTTATACAACGGATTTACTACCATACTACGAATGTCCTTGGAGGTACCTGCCGACCGGCTCAGGCCTCCTTTGAAAAACCCTTTTGCTCTGCTTCCTTTATCAGAGCCTCTAAACCTTCCATGGTGCAGTATTCCATCTCTACACCTCTGATGTTCAACCAGCAGATACGCCGTGCTGGCTTCCAATGTTCTTTGCAGGGCCAGGCCTTGCCACACTTAAAACATTTTCCCTCAGCATGTGCCTTGGACAAGTCCATCAGCTGGCTTGCACCAGGGTATACTCCTGCCGCATTTGGTTTTACTTCGGTGGGCGCGACCGAAGGCCTTGTGATGCAAGCGGACGTCAAGGCGGTGCTTCTAGGCTGCTGAAGCGAACCTAACACTAATATCTTCTGTGTGCGAGGAACCTTGACGTGGACCAAGAGAAAGGACGCACAGCGTCAAAGAGAAAGCGTCCTTTGTTATCCAGGGACTATACTGGGATCGAGTGAGCCCACTAATCTTTACAATCACTGTATTAGGTGAAAGTATCAAGTGAACAAGACTGGAGCTTCCGTAGCTCAGTCTCTACTTCTTATATACAGTGAGTGGGAGGCTGTGTCCCGTCCTTATAAGTAAATACTTCTATCGTATGACTGTGGCTATCCAGGGCTGCGTCAGTGTCCTTCTGATAAGAGAACATGTGTTCTCCTCATGTTCATCAAAATGGAAGAGAAGGCCTTGCCTTCTATCTATCCTCATGGCATCCTCATGTGCCGCTTCTAAGTCCTAGGATCAATCTATGATCTGATCTTCTTTATCTAAGATCTAGCCACGATGGGATCTTCTTCTAGAGATCTCAGATCTCGCTTCTGGTGGTGGAGATAGTGCGATCTCCCTTCTATCCTTTGAGGATTCTTCTAAGTGTTGCTGATAAGATCAGGACTTGCAATCGTGCGATAAGATGTCGGAGATTGCCGAGATAAGATAAGATAAGATAAGATTGTCGAAATCTAATCTTCTTCGGAGTGTGCCATTGCGCGTAAGTGCTAACGATAGCGATCGTTACAGCTGCCATGTAGGGCAAGCTGCGGAGTAGGAGGTGGTTTGGTTACTGGAGTAACCGCGTTTGTGATCCGCAATCTCCATGAGGATCTGGTCGGCCTTGATCAAGGTGGCCTTCCAGTCGTAGTATGCGTCATCGCAGTCCATCAGAGAGGGTCTAGACCTCTCAACATACTCAACGACATTGTTGTGGATCCCTCAGCATGCGATGCCAATGAGGATCTGGGCATAAGTGGAGAGGCTAAAATCAGCCTCTATTACGAGTTGCTCTATTTGGACAAAGTAGTCCTCAACAGAGGCTTTTCCTTGGCAAAGCTCCATGAGCTCCTTTCGGACTGCCTTTTTAGGGCAGCGGGGCGGAAGGTGGCATTGAGCTCATCAAGGAGCTCAGGAAGGGTGATATTGGCCAAGTGGCCAGCGTGTTTTTGGGTAAACAGGTCCGCAAAGTGGCCTGCTGCATTGTTGCCTTTGAGGTAAGACAGAACTATGAAAACTTGTTGAAGCTTGGAGGGAGCCTCATCAAATCCAGTGAGGTACAGGGCTATTTGGCATTGCCACTGTATGTACTTTGACTTGTCACCGTTGAAGAAGTCGGGCTTGGTGACACATGACTTTCCAGTGCAGTTAGCGGCTGCCAGTACAGCCGGGGACGAGGGATGAAGGGGGAGGTGCACATGTGGGAAATGCGTGCCTTGTGGGAGTGGCATGCGGACTGGACCCGGGGCAATAGAAGGGGAAGAAGGGGCAGATGAGCCATCTTCTGAAGGGCGTCGCGGGAGAGGGCGACGGATTGGGTTAGCTGACACCAGGCGAAGTGCCGGTGTCAAGAGTGGGTTGAGGACCTGAGGGTCCGTCCTTGTGGTCACCGTTTCTGGGGGCGGTGGTGGACTGGCATTGAGGGGATCGGTTAGGTATGCTTGGTACCAGGCAGTGTAAGATGAGAAAGGGATCCAACTAAGGGTCAGACCCTGAGGATTGGGCAAAGGGGAACCTTCACGGGACATGGCGATCAGCGAATCTTACTGGCTAAGTGCCTCTGGGATTTGCGATTAGGATTGGGGAACGACAGTGAGTGCACAGCAGCTCAGACGCATCGTATGAAACGGGGGGAAGGAAAATGTGCCGGGGCAGCACACGAGTGTTGGGGGTGAGGGAATCGGGGCGGATACAGACTTTACTACAGCCACTTGGAATACTGCCAAGGATCAGCCGTGTCAATCACTGTATACATGGGAATAGCCAATGTTATTGCGCATTGTATGCTACAGCCTCATGCTCCGCAGATACAGGTCGTAGTGCACTATCGACCAAAGCAGTGTTATCCTTGTTTAGACGACCTTCACTCTATGTACCCAACACTGTCTTTCAAGCGAGAGATACACACTCTAGCACTAGGCAAATCAAGCGGTTTTGCGAGATCGGGTCTACGCCGGACAAGCATATATAAACAGCATGGGGAGAGTGCTGGTCTCTATGCGGGTATCATGGAACCACCGAGTAGTCAAGCTACCAGTCTCCTTAACCCTGAAGTCTGGGTGTAACACAGCGGTTTAGAGGATAGTGTTTGCAAGCAAAGTGCATCGCAGGTGAGAGAAGAGGAGCTTGGAATAATGTGGGAAGGCTCAGAATCACACTACCAATACAGAGGGGCTCTCAAGTGAGATGTGTTCTGCTGCAAACAAGTGGATTCCAAGCTAAGGAACTACAGGAGACCAATGGGGGTCTTATATACACTACTGACTACTGCAGCACGTTAATCCAGTGCAGAACAGGTGCAGTAACATCGTGTACCTATGTCATTGGTCTTGAGCGGCCTGGAACTTACTGATAAGCGAGTGATTGATGAAAGGAATGGTAATTAAATGAGCGTGTCTACAGGTTACATAATGTGAAGAGTGAAGAAGTGAAAAGGAAAAGAAGAGTCCTGACATATCCACTGTTGTTCTTAGATCACCTCAGTGATATTCTCAGACCTTTATAGCCTTCAACAGTTCAGGTCTAAAATGGAGATATTATCATATCCCACAATTTCACTTGGATCAAGTCTAGACCACATACCTCCAACCCCAGACCCTCTCTGATAACCTCACCTATACTTCTAGTTTTCTAGTTCCCAGACTATTACAATTACTCTTCCCTTCTTATCCTCCATCTTATCTTTGTTACTTATCCCCTTCCACTGTAGTATTGCTCTTCTCTTCTCTCTGATCCTATGTCTCATCTAGGACATAGTCTCTAGCCTGCATATAGCTGGTACAGCTCTGGTACTGTATTCCTCTGAGCTCCAGATCACTAAGTAGTATAAATACAGTACTTCCTGTTCATAGATACTTCAGTTCAAATATCAACTTAACTTCTCTCTGTTTTCTATCCTCCTCTTCTTTATCCTTTCTCTCCAATATATAAGGACTAGGACTGTACAAGAGTGTGACACATAAGTCCTGTGCTGCTGTCCTGACTCCCATCAACTCCAGGCTTCCCCAAGTCTCCACCTCTCTTGGACACACTCAGAGTTTACAAGTTTAACAGTAATCAATGAAGCTTTCAGAGAAGTGGCTAGGCTCTTTTGAAATTATAGATCTTATTGACTGCAATGCTGTAAAACTATGTCTTCTATGCTTGATGTACATTCACTCTACTGTCAATGTCTCAAGAGTCAAACTCTATAAGAAGCAACTTGAGGGACAGACAATCAACAAACCTAGATCAGTTCATGTGAGAGAAGATTCTGAAGAAGAATATAAAGTAGACTTTATCATAGACATGCAAAAACACCAAAATGGCTGAGAATACCTCATGTACTGGGTAAGATACAGTATTGAAGGAAGAACTTAGGAACCAAAGAAGAATCTGGTTCACACCATAGATACTCTAGCTCACTTCCATGAGAAAAATTGTCATCTTGACATAAGAGAAGCCTACCATGACAAGTTCAGTCTATTTAACCCCTATGAAGCTCACTGTAGTATAGTATCATTTGAAGTTCCCAAGCCTGATCTAGAATCAAAGACACAGAAGGGGTGTAGTGTAATAGCTCACTATTTCCATGCTGTAGACTTAGCAGCAATAGCAGAAACAGAAGTCAACATACTATTCTTACCACTCTACTTTTGACAAGTATCTTTTACATATTCATTGACTGAACCCATATCTGAAGACCCCTATTGATGATCTAATCTCATCTTTAGCAATCTCTGATATTTTATTACACAATTGTGGGACAAGATCTTATCTGAAGGGACTTATACTTTTTCATTTTCATTCTCTCTTTTCTTATACCTCTTTTGTTTACACTCATTAATAATATTATAAAGTTCAAAATAGGATCTCTCTCACCTATATCAGTCAACACTGCCCTGCCCTTATGTTCACATGGACAATCTCATTTCCTTTTCATTTCCACTTTATGACTATATATATACTTCTATGCTTCTCTTCTAGAACTTTCTATTCTTGCTATCTCAGCTATATTTATCTATGACATTATACTACAGCCTCAATGACACTACTTTCTATTTATCATATATGGGTTTATGTATAAACATATACATACAGTTCTATGCCTATATATCATATCCTGTAATTTCATCCTGACCAAGTCCAGACCTTGGACCTCCAACCCCAGACTCTTTCCAACAACATTACATTTATTCCCAAGTATCTGTACCTCAGACTACTATGATTATCTTTCCTTTCCTTATCCTTAGTATTACCTCTTATACTTATCTCTTTCTGTTGATGTATTGCTCCTTAGATTCCTCCAATCCTGTATCTCGCCTAGGATGTAGCCTCTGGCCTATACATAGTCAGCACAGCTCCAGTACTATATTTCTCCAAACTCCAGACCCCCTAGTAGTATAAATATGGTACTTCCTTGTCATAGATACTTCAGCTCAAATATCAATTTAACTTCCCTCAGATTTCTCTGATCCTTCCATCCTCTATCTCTCCTCTGAAATATGAGGACTAGGACTGCACAAGAGTATGGTACAATAAATACCTGGAGTTCACTGTCAGAAATTAAAGAAGCAGTGACAGTGAACTCCAACAATAACAGAGTGTGAAACTACAATCAAAAACATCAAAAACAATCCCACAAGATGGCAAAACAATCTAAATAGGAATAGAAGCCAAAATATATGAAGTGAGAATAGCTAATCAGTAGAGTGATTGGTGGAGTGAAGTAATCAATATCCAACACTCCCCCCTGATTGGCATCTCTACACCTAACTCTCCCTGAATGAGCCAAGTCCAAGTATTGAACTGAAATGCTGAACTTTGACTTGAGAGAGAGCTTTGGTGAGCAGATCAGCAGGCATATCACTTGTGGGGATGAAAGAGAGTGAAATAACACCTTTATCAACCACATCTCGAAGCCAATACCATCACAAATCCAAGTGCTTCATACAACAATGATGTGCTGGATATTTTGCCATTTGAGTATCAGACTGGTTGTCCATTCAAAGAAATGATACTTCAGACAGGTTGAAACCAAATTTTGTGAGCAGTTTACACATCAAATGATCTCTTTGCCTGACTTGTATGTAGCAACATACTCAGCTTCAGTTGTAGACAATACCACAATAGACTGGCATTTTGATATCCAGAAAACTGCTCCAGTACCCATTTTGACTAAAAATACACCAGTTGAGTGATCAATATCTCTGCATCCACTATGGTTTGCATCAGAGAATGTGCTAAAGAGTCCTAGGTTCAAGGGATCAGGGGAATAGATGATACCAAAGTCTATAGAACCTTTGATATAGCAAAATAGATGCTTGATCACATTCCAGTGTGTAACTCCTGGATTGGAGGTGAATGAGGTGAGTTGGCCCACAGAATAGGCAATATCTGAGCACATTGTACATGAAAGATACTGTAGGGAGTCAATCACACCTTCATAATCCACAGATTGCATGAAATTGTACTCTTCTACAGTTCTAGGGCTTTGATTGTTTGTGCATCTGTTACTCTTTCCCATGCATATGTCCAGAAGGATTGGGAGCAGAAGGGGAGGCAAATCAGAGTCAAACATCATCTACAATGCTCTCTGACACTTCCCCTGCTATGGAGCAAGCTGGCAATGTAAGTCTTTACTCATTTCCTCCCTCTCCTTCCTCATCACCTCTTCAACTTGATGCTGACTTCAATTGGAATGTAGACTCAGGCACCACTTCTGCCTCATTCACCTCTGATCCAGGAGTTACACACTAGAATGCAATCAAGCATCTATTTTGGTATATCAAAGGTTCTATGGACTTTGGTATTTTCTATTCCCCTGATCCCCTCATATACTCCTCTCTCTTGTCATCTTGAAGAGTTTTGATCCTTTATTCAGTCTGGTTCTCTACAAAGGCCTTAAACTGCTTAAAAGCATCAAAAATGTTACTTTTTGCCTTTAAGGAGATCACAAATCGAAATCTTGAGAAATCATCAATGAAGGTGACCCAATAGCAAAAGCCAGAAAAGGTGGGGTAAGGAACTTGGTGGACATCAGAGCAAACAAGCTTCAGAGGCCTGGAAGTGTGAGTTGTTAAAGATGGAAAGGGGTTAGCATGCATCTTGCCAGCTAGGCAAGGCTCACAGATCAGGTCAGGCAAGACTTTGCTGCTATCCAGCTTAAGTCCTGTCACCAAGTTACACTCTAAGAGAGATTTGATGTCCCCAACATTATGGCGGGTGAAATGACAATGCCAGAGTAAGATATCAAGAGGGAGAGTGGTAGTAGGAAAAGCATACTCAGTAATTGGCTCTGTAGTGCCATCTAGGAATGCTGCATTATTGCTATTGATGGTAGCAATAAACAAGGGTAGGCCAGGTGGGTGAGTGAATGTCATTCAAGTAGAATCAATCTGGATGATAAAGGACATGTTCCTGGTAAGGTAAAAGACAGTGAGGAGATTGGTACTGTTAACAACCCTAAGTGCTAAGGCTGGAGTTCACAGTCAGAAACTAAAGAAAATGAGCTGTGAACTCTGACATGGATTATAAATGTTGTGAATCTGGGCTAGACCCTTGTCTCCCTATGTTTCACACCTGTCATCCATGCCTTCACCTCATGTTTGGCTAGATGCCTCATTTGCAAGTTCAAAGTTCATTTCTATTTATGCTATTGATGACATCATGGTCTGGACCACAACACATGCCTTTACCTTCATCTAACTGCTATCTATTGACATCATAGAACACTCTAGTCCACATCATGTAGTATGCATGGTAGTACACACCTCTCCCTCATGTAGTGATGTCATATGGTCCATACCCTATAGTAGGTAGTATTTAATGAAAGCGATCCTGTAGATAAAGGCCCCAGCTTTATTCACTTGATCTTTATGACAACAACTCTGAAGTATCTGAAGCTCCACCTTTGCCTGATTTAATACAAACATCAACTGTGATATGACAAAGTCTTTTACCCTTGACACAAAGCACACCTTCCTCATTGAAGCATCTGTCCTCTCTATTCTCTCCTCCACTATACTCTTCTCTTGAGGATATAGAGGCTGACATTCACACTACAACTTAGCGAGTTGGTTGTTCCATTTCAATAAAGGGTGGAAACATCATTATGTTACAGATTGATTGCTTTGACTCATTAATCACTACTGATCACTACTGATCACTGTAGTGATTGCATTTTGTATATTTAGACTTTACTGCTTATTTGGAATGTTTGCAACTCTTGTGACATGTTTCTCTTGTTTTTGTTTGTTGTTTGGACTCATTGTTATTGTCAGAGTTCACTGTCTTCACTTTTCCAGTTTCTGACAGGGAACTCCAGGTAATATATTTGAAATACTCTGAATAGACTAGTTTCTGACAGTGAACTCCAGCTGTGTACATCCAGCTGTTAACATATTAAACATCAATAAAGAGTAAATAGAGTGAATGGGGAAAGCAGGAGATAAGAAAAATGATTAAGTATATAAAAGATACAAAAGAATACTCAACTCAGTGAGATATGATCAAAACACACCAAATTGTGCAATATACGCAAACTGAGCAAATCTAACAGGTATGAAGTGCATGGACATACAGAACATTGCCAAACTCCACAGGATGTGATTTTCAACCATTAATGATAGGGTAGAACACAACTGAGCCAATACCAGCAGAATACACCACAGTACTGTCTACCAGCTTGATTGGGACTTATTCGATGGTATAATTACAAATCCAATGGTGATGGAGAGTCATGTGTGATGTAGCAACAGAGTCAGTATTCTATTCATGATTAGCATCGAGGATAAGGGGCAAAAATAGATCAGATGGATCACTAAAGACAAGCATTGCCAGCAAATTCATGACCAGAATGGGCATTTGTGTTAACAACCCTAATGCTAAGGCTGCAGTTCACAGTCAGAAACTATAGTATTCTTGAGTAGCTACTACAACACACCTGGAGTTCACAGTCAGAAACTAAAGAAAGTGTGCTGTGAACCCTGACAAGTGTTATAAAGGGTAGAAACATCATTAAACATCAATAAAGAGTAAATAGAGTGAATAGAGAAAGCAGAAGATAAGAAAATTGGTCAAGTGTGCAAAAGATATATAAGAATGCTCAACTCAGTGAGATATGATCAAAACACACCAAATAGTGTAATATATGCAAATTAACAAATCTAACACTCCCCCCTGATTGTACATCTCTGCAGAACACTCAGCTCCCCCAAAATGCACCAAGTCCAAGCATTTGACAGAAATGCTACACTTTGATATGAGGGAGAGTCTTTATGAGCATATCAGCAGGCATCTCAGAGGTAGGAATGAAAGAGGGCAAAATAAGTTCTTTATCAACAACATCTCAAAGCCAATACCATTAAGGTCCAAGTCCTTCATTCTGCCATGGTGTTCTGGGTGCTTTGCCACTTGAATGGCAAACTGATTGTCCATTCAAAGACTAGAAGGCACAGAAACATCAAAACCAAGCTCACTAAGCAATTTGCATATCTACACAATCTCCTTTCCTACTTCTACAGCTGCCACATACTCTGCTTCAGTAGTTGACAGTGCAACAATAGGCTAGTGCTTCAACATTCAGGAAACAACTCCAGAATGGATTTTAACAATGAAAGCACCAGTAGATTATCCAGAATCCTTACAACCACCATGGTTTGCATCAGAATAGATCATGAATAGGTCAGGAGTCGAAGGATCAGGGGCATATGTGATTCCATAGTCCATAGTGCCCTTGATATAGCAAAATAAGTGCTTGATTGCATTCCAATGAGCCACACCAGGATCTGAAGTGAAGGAAGCCAGTTGCCCAACAGAGTATGCAATATCTAGACGAGTAGTGCAGAAGGGATACTGTAGAGATCCAATCACATCTCCATATTCAACAGATCATATGAAAGCATGCTCCTCTGTATTTCTGAGACTTTGCTCATGTGATATGCAGAGTCCTAGGTCTATAGAAGTGGTCACAGGCTTGTAATCAGCTATGTAGAAGTGGGAGAGCATATCTATACAGTATTGGCATTGTGAGAGTGTCAGGGAGTGTTTGGAGTGATTGTAGTCAATTTTGATGCCTAAGATCTCTGATGTAGGGCACAAATCGCATGTGCAATTTGAAGTGTTTGTACAAATCCACAATAGTCTGCTTGATTCCATCAAGAGATTTTGATGCAAAGTCATACATATCATCCACCAAGACTGGAAGGATGATCTGCACATCACCTTGAGTATATGGATAAACTGTAGCATCAGAATAAGTCTGCTTAAACTGCATGGACTTCAGAGTCGAGCATATCTTGTGATTCCATTGATTTCTGCTTTGTTTTGTGCTATATAGGCCTTTCTTCAGTAAACACACCATGTCTTTCACTTCTCCCTCTGTAAATTCTTCTAGTTGCTCCATAAACACCTCACAATCCATTTTGCCATTCAGATAAGTATTAAAAATGTCAACAGACCAAAGATGGAGATCCTGAAGTGCAGCAAGTGCAAGAATGACTTGTAAGGTGGGTAATCACACTGTGGGGGCGAAAACGAGATATTCGAATCCAGGGTGTTGAGAGAAGCCTTGGGCGACCAAACAGCCCTTATAGCACTCAAAAGAGCCATCAGCACAGTATTTCTTAGTGAATACCCACCTAGAGCCAATGACAGACTTGTCTTTAGGTCAAAGCACTACAATCCAAATTCTATTTAATCTATAGGCTGCCAATTCGTCCAGAGCAGCCTGTCTCCACTCTAAAGCATCATCTTGCATCATGGCATCTTTGAATGATCAAGGGTGAGTAACATTTTCACCAAAATAGTCTGTAATGTCAACTTCCTTATCATCCTCATCATCAACAGGGCCTACTTTCCACCACTCTCTTGGTGGCTGGTGAGTTTGTCAAGGTAAATGTACACCAATACCAATGGGACTTGGTGGTTTATCCTTGGTAGGGAATGGAACAAGTGGAGATAGATCAGTGAGTATTGATAGGACTGATGGCGGTGTTCAAAGATGTCACTATTGGCCTTTAAGGGGATCACAAAGTGAAATCTTGAGAAGTCATCAATAACAGTGAACCAGTAGTGAAAGTCAGAGAAGGTGGGGTAGAGAACTTGGTGGACATCAGAATGGACTAGTTCTGGAGGCCTGGAGGCATGAGTTGTTGAAGATGAGAAGGGATTGGAATGCATCTTGCCTGCTAGGCAAGGCTTACAGATGGGATCAGGCATAACTCTGCTATCCAGCTTCAAACTAGTAATCAGATTGCACTCCAAGAGGGATCTGATGTCCCCAACATTATGGTGGGCAAAATGGTGATGCCAGAGCAATAGATTGAGTGGTACAGTCATCACAGGTGAAGTATATTCAGTGTATGGCTCAGTAGTGCCATCCAGAAAGACAGTATTGTTGCTATTGAGTGTAGCAACAAACAGAGGTGGGCCAGGTGGGCGATAGAATGACATTCAAGTAGAGTGGATCTGGATAACAAAGGACTTTGTCCTGGCAAGGAATAAGACAGTGAGGAGGTTGGTATGAAGGGCAGGAACATAGAGCACATTGCTGAATTCAACAGGATGGCATTTCTTGCCATCAATAACAAGGTGAAAAATAACAGAACCCACACCAGCAGAATAGACCATAGTGCAGTCTGCCTGTATGATTGGGATACATTTTGGAGTGTAGTTTCAAATCCAATGGCAATTGAAACCGATGAGCTTCCTCTACCTAACAAGAGAGGAGATAAGATAGAGATGTTATCTATGACTTCAGAGGGTGCAATAAGGATCACCTTCAGGTATCTCTTCGTAACCTTGTCAACCCTATCTTCTGGTGAAGGCAAAGGGAAAGTGGTCGATGACAGGACTCATGTACCGAGTGAAGAGGGGAATGGTTGAGTTAGCAACTCCACTTAGCTACTGCCAGGAGTCTGACCGATAGAGCACACTGGTTAGATGTGAGATTCAAGGTAAGCAAGACTAAAGGGCATCTACCGCTAGCCTTGCTACTTATATACATCTTCTGATGAGGCAGTGTATGGCCTCATATGGTAAATATAATATCATACCATTGTGGCTATCCTGTGGCCACGTCAGTGTCCTTCTGATAAGGGAACATGTGTTCTCCTCATGTACATCAAATGGAAGAGAAGGCTCTGCCTTCTATCTAATCTCATAACAACCTCATGTGCCGCTTCTAAGTCCTAGGATCAATCTATGATCCGGTCTTCTTCATCTAAGATCCAACCACGATGGGATCTTCTTTAAGAGATCTCTGATCTCGCTTCTGATGGTGAAGATAGTGCAGTCTCCCTTCTATCCTTCTAGGATTCTTCTAAGTGTTGCTGATAAGATCAGGACTTGCAATCGTGTGATAAGATGTCGGAGATTGCCGAGATAAGATAAGATAAGATTGTCGACATCTAATCTCTCTCTTCATGTGCCGTTGCGCGGAAGTGATAACGATACTGATTGTTACAGCAATGAGAGGTTATGTGGGAAGTGGCACCAGAGTCAGCATTTCATTCCTGGTCTGCATCAAGTATAAGTGGTGTGAAGGGATCAGAGGTGACCTGAGAGCAAAGGCAAGTATTGCCAGCAAATTCAGTAATGAGATAGAACCTAGGGGATCGATAGTGGAATGAAAGAGTCAGGTTTTGACTGGGGAATAGATCCAAATTGAACAGCAGCAAAGTAAAGAGCTTAAAGGTCAAGGCTCATAACCTGTTAACAACCTTAAGTGCTAAGACTGGAGTTCACAGTCAGAAACTAAAGAAAGTGTGCTATGAACTCTGACAAGGGTTATAAAGGGTGGAAACATCATTAAACATCAATAAAGAGTAAATAGAGTGAATAGGGAATGCAGGAGATAAGAAAAATGGTCAAATGTACAAAAGATATACAAGAATGCTCAACTCAGTGAGATATGATCAAAACACACCAAATAGTGCAATATGTACAAACTTAGCAAATCTAACACACTGTTTATATCTTCACTCAAGGTGATATTAAACTCATTCACCTTATCTTTATAGATGATATGATCTTTGCATCATCATCTCTTGATACAATCAAGCAAACCATTGCTGATTTGTGCAAATGCTTTAAATTGTGCAATTTGAGGCCCACCAGAGAGATTTGGGGCATCAAAATTGATCGTGACCATTCCAGACATTCCCTGATTCTCTCTCAGCATCAATACTATATTAAAATGCTTTCTTGCTTTAAAATGAGTGATTGCAAACCTGTTTCCACACCTATGGAGCCAGGACTATGTCTATTGCACAAATAAAGCCTAATGACAGCAGAGGAACACTCATTTAAGAACTCTGTGGATTATGATGGTGCTATTAGCTCTCTCAAGTATCTTGGCCAGCTCACATCCTTTACTTCTGATCCAGGTGTAGCACATTAGAATAATGTAAAACATCTATTTCACCATATTCAAGGTACTCTGAACTTTGGGAGAGCTTCTTCTCTTTAAATAGACAACCAATCTGTTAGATTTGCTCAGTTTGCACATATTGCGCAATTTGGTGTTTTGATCATATCTCACTGAGTTGAGCATTCTTGTGTATCTTTTGCACACTCAACCATTTATCTTATCTCCTGCCATCCCCATTCACTCTATTTACTCTTTATTGTTGTTTAGTGATGTTTCTACCCTTTATAACCCTTGTCCAAGTTCACAGCACACTTTCTTTAGTTTCTGACTGTGAACTCTAGCTATTGCATTGAGGCTGTTAACAGAAACAACAAATAACAACACAAGAAACATGCTACAAGAGTGGCAAACAATCTAAATAAAAAGCAAAGTCCAAAATATATGAAGTGTAGTGTGCTCAGTAGAGTGATCAGTAGAAATCGGTAGATGAAGCAATCAATATCTAACATGTTACAGACTGATTGCTTTGACTCATCAATCACTACTGATCACTACTGATAACTATAGTCATTGTATTTTGTATATTTGGACATTACTGCTTATATGAAGTGTTTGCCACTTGTGTGACATGTTTCCTTTGTTTTGGTTTGTTGTTTGGACTCATTGTTATTGTTGGAGTTCACTGTCTTCACCTTTCCAGTTTCTGACAGTGAACTCCAGCTGTGTGTTTTCAGCTGTTAACAGCAGTGTCTCACATCATGCACATCTGAGTAGACAAGTTCTAGGGGGCAAGAAGAGTGAGATTGCGAGCTAGGGAAGTGGTTTGAATGCATCTTGCCTGCTGGGCACAGCTCACAGATAGGATCAGGTGGAGATTTGCTGTCAAGCTTCAATCCAGTGATCAATTTGTGCTCAATCAATGATTTGATATCAGATAGGTTGTGATGCACAAATCTGCAATGCCAGAGTGCCAAATCAAGGGCAGTAGTTGTTGTAGAGCAAGCAAACTCAGCCACAGGCTCAGTAATACCATCAAAGAATGCAGTATTGTTGTCATTAATGGTGGCAATGAAAAGTGGTGGTCCAGCTGTTAAGTGTTGTGAGACACAACTGGTATTAATTATGCACTTAGTGTATTTTAGCCTTCTTTGCTGTATTTAGAATGTTTGGCATGCTTGTGGCATGTTTTCCTTGTTTTTGTTTGTTGTTTGGACTCTCTACTCATGTCAGAGTTCACTGTCACTGCTTTTCCAGTTTGTGACAGTGAACTCCAGGTATTATACACTCTGCTCTGCAAAAAACTAGTTTGTGACAGTGAACTCCAGCTGTGAACCAATCCAGTTGTTCTAACAGATTATGAGCCCTGTGCTTTGAGCTGCCCTTCAATTGCCTCACCACCTTCCCACTCAATGAAATTTTCACTCCCTCATCCACTCCTCACTCCTCACCACTCCCCACTTCCCTATCCCTATTCCAATGTCCTCTGAACACCACAATCATTGCATCCAGCCTCTCTCAGGCTCAAATTACACCATATGGAGTGAAGAGATGATAGCTCTGTTTTGCTCCAAAGGACTCTGGAGGCTCGTAAATGGCACTAAAATGTGCCCCTCTACTGGAGATGCTGAAAAACTTGCCTGGGACATCAGGCAGGATAAAGCTGCTGGCGAATTAATACTAAACATTGCTCCAGACCAGCAGGTCAACATTCGAGCACACCAGGACGACCTGACTGCTGCTTGGAATGCTTTGCAAGCTCTCCTTGTTCAACAGAAGGCCAGCACTCACTTTGTGGCCTATGACAAGTTCTTCAGCATCAGAAAGCACACTGATGAGTCCCTCCCTGCACTTACAGACTGAGTTGAGCAGGCTATGGCGAGGATTCAAGAACTGTGCCCTTTGAGCTTCACCTTGAAGAATCTGGATGATAAACTGGCCTGTATGGCAATGATGCATGCTCTTGGGGCTGAATATGCTCATTTCACATCCTCCCTCACTCTCCTGACTGATCTGGATAAGGTCAAGGTCAAAGTGGCATTCCTGACTGAGCAAATCAATCGCCAGCCTCACCCTGATGCCTCCACAGCAATTCTGTTAACAGCTGGATTCACCCTCAGCTGGAGTTCACTGTCAGAAACAATGTATTGAGAGTATTTCAAGTACATTACCTGGAGTTCACTGTCAGAAACTGAAGAAGTGAAGACAGTGAACTCCGACAATAACAATGAGTCAGAAAAACAAATAACAACATGCCACATGAGTGGCAAACACTCTAAATGTGAAGTAAAGTCTAAATATGCAAAGTGAGACAACTGGAGT
>JBBPTS010000308.1:0-20726 GCA_038094235.1 Fistulinella staudtii
TAGAAGCAGGAAAGGAAATTGTGTGGATGTGCAAATTGCTCAGTGAGCTCGGTTTTGATGTTTCTGTGCCCTCTAGCCTTCAAATGGAAAATCAGTGGGCCATTCAAGTGGTAAAGCACCCAGAACATCATGGTAGAATAAAGCACTTGGACCTTATATGGTATTGGCTTCGAGATGTTGATAAAGGTCTTATTTCGGCCTCTTTCATTCCTACCTCTGATATGCCTGCTGATCTGCTCACAAAGGCTCTGCCTCACATCAAAGTGCAGCATTTCTGTCAAATGCTTGGACTTGGTGCATTTGGGGTGAGCTGAGTGTCCTGCAGAGATGCACAATTAGGGGGGAGTGTTAGATTTGCTCAGTTTGCACATATTGCGCAATTTGGTGTGTTTTGATCATATCTCACTGAGTTTAGTATTCTTGTGCATCTTTTGCACATTCAACCATTTTTGTTATCTCTTGCCTTCCCCATTTACTCTATTTACTCTTTATTGTTGTTTAGTGATGTTTCCACCCTGTATAACCTTTGTCGGAGTTCACAGCATGCTTTCTTTAGTTTCTGACTGTGAACTCCAGGTGTGTTATAATAGCTATACTTGAATACCATAGTTTCTGACTGTGAACTCCAGTCTTAGCATTTAGGGTTGTTAACAATAGGATGATCTCTAGCCAGGAGGAATGAAGGAAAAGGATTTGGGATCATAATGTGTTATTGGGATTGAAGTAGTTAAAGTCCTTAGATCTTGGATAGGTCTACATAAAGATTGGTCCAGTGAATGAGTGATTAAAAAGATAAATTCCCTACACTAGAATACACCATTTATATAGTCTAGGCATACCTGCTTTTGCCAATCCAGGCTAACCCTTGTCTCCTCATGTTTCACACCTGTTGAAGTGGAATGACCAACTTGCTTAGTCGTAACCTGAACGTCAGCCTTTATATCCTAAAGAGAAGGGAAAGAGTGTAGTAGAGAGAGAGAGAGAGTGGAGAATAGGTGCTTTGATGAGGAAGGTGTGCTTTGCTTCAAGAGTGAAGGACTTCATTGTATCATGGTTGATGTTCTTATCAAACTGGGCAAAGGTGGATCTTCAGATGCTTCAGAGTCATTGTCATAAAGATTAAGTTAACAAAGCTGGGGAGCTTTGCTGACTGGATCACTTCTATTAAATACTATCTACTACAGGGCATGGACCATATGACATCACTACATAAGAATGGAGTATGTACTGACATGTATACTATATGGGGTGGACTAGAGTGTTCTATGATGTCAATAAGTAGTAGTGAGGTAAAGATAAGGGAACGTGTTGTGGTCCAGACCATGACATCATCAATAGCATAAATAGAAACAAACTGTGAACTCATAATGTGGCATCTAGCCAAACATGAGGTGAAGGCGTGGGTGACAGGTGTGAACACAGGGAGACAAGGGTCTAGCCCAGATTTGCAACACCTGTCATCTATACCTACACCTCATGTTTAGATAGATGTCTTATACACATCATATGGTTCATTTCTATTTATACTATCAATGACATCATAGTCTGGACCATGACACATTTCCTTATCTTTACCTAACTGCTACTTATTGACATCATAGAATACTCTAGTCTGCCTCATATAATATACATGCTAGCACATACTCCCTCCTCATGTAGTGATGTCATATAGTCCATGTATTGTAGTAGATAGTATTTAATAGTAATGATTCAGTGGATAAAGCTCTAGCTTTATTTACTTGATCTTTCTATATCAACTGAAGCTCATGCTCTATCTATAACAGCTCATTACTTTCACTCTTCAGACTTAGAAGCAATAGCTGAAACGGTAGACTTCTTCTAACTTCAAAGAGTAGCCTTTTAAAGGTGTAGAGTGCTTATAAAGCAAGAGAGGTGGAGGGACTGAGCCTGACTGGTAAAGCTTATGGTTTAGGTGAGAGATCCAAGTAAACAAGACTGGGGTTTAGCCAGTTGAGTTCTTTGGGTTTATATAGGCATGGTACATGGCTGTGTCTACCCTAATTGAGCACAGGCTTATCTAGGCTATGTGTGAGAAGTGATAAGTACATTAGAAGAGTCCATCAGAAAACATAGCCAAGATAACAGTAATTAAAGAGGCATGTGTTACATGAGGCATAGAATGGAAGAGATGGAGATGAACATGAGAATATAATTGAGCAGTGCTGACCAATATGGTTAGATGAGATCTGTATCTTAGATGAGATCTACCATGTGTCAGTGAGTGCATGGGAAGGGAGAGAGAGAGAGGAAAAACAACTAAGTCCTTGTAACTGTGCAATATCTGATAAGATACCAGACATTGCCAAGATAAGATAAGATAGCACTTCTGGCCTGTCAAAGGCATAATGGTTTGGGTTATATGTCTACACCGGTTCTTGCCATTGCTTCTAAGTCTGAAGCATGAAAGTAACAAGCCATTACAATGGGGAGAACCAGCATAGACATATAACCCAAACCATTATGCCTTTGACAGGCCAGAAGATCTTATCTTATCTTATCATGGCATTCTCTGGTATCTTATCAGATATCACATGATTACTAGGACTTAGTCATGTTCTCCCCTTCTCTCCTTTCCTATACAATCACTGACATGTGGAAGATCTGATCTAAGATACAGATATCATCTAACCATATTGGTCAGCACTGCCCAATTATATTCTCATACTCATTCCCACTCCCTTCCATTCCATGCCTCATGTATCACATACTTTATTAATTACTGCTATCTCAGCTATGCTTTCTGATAGACTATTCTGATGTACTTATTGCTTCTCATACACAGCCAAGATAAGCTAGTGCCTCAATTAGGATAGACACAGTCATATACCATGTCTATATAAACTCAAGGAGCTTGACTGGCTAAACTCCAGTCTTACTCACTTGGATCTCTCACCTAAACAGTGGGCTCTACCAGTCAGGCTCAGTCCCCTCACCCTCTTGCTTAATAAAGCACACTATGCCTTTCATAGGCTATCCTTAAAGTAATCTTTGAAGCCAACCTTTAAAGATAGAAGTAGTCTTTCTATTTCACTACCCTTACCCAGTTCGATACAAACATCAATTGTGATCAGACACAAATCCTTTACTCTTGAAGCAAGTCATCTTCACATCCCATATACAAAGACTTCTTTCTGTTATGAATCCAATAAAGTCCACTGGACTTAGATGTTTTTCTTCACTTTCGACTGATATAAGCCAAGTCACATGACTAACCCCATGACTCATCACATGATGATGAAGGTCACCTGACCTAGATGAGAACACTGAACTCTCACGACAAGTGTCACACCCCTTGAGCCCCATTAGCCCATTCCCACTTTCCTTATACATGGGGCACTGCTCTTTCATCTCCATCCTGTGTAACTGGCACCAAGACATCAGAAGTTTCAGAATCACGAGTATTTAATCTCTGCTCTCTTCTTCTCTTCCATTATAGAAGGCACTGCCTTTACTGATTCCAAAGACCCTTGATGCATATATATCTCTCATGTTGTGCTTATCGCTCAATGGCATTTTATGCTTGTATGGTATGATTCCTAGAATTATGCTTATGGTATTCATATACACATGTACAAACATGATCCTATGAATATATATATGAGACACCAAACGGGACAATGGTCCTTAGTTTGGTTGTCTTAGAGTTTTCCCTTAATCAGGACAGACTTACAAGGTCACTACTCAGTTCTCTCCATCCATCTGTTCTCTTATCATTTCACTTTCTCTTCCTCCTACTATGTTCACCTTCTCTCTTACAAGGATATAGTGTAATGACTTGTTGCTTTCATGCTTCAGACTTAGAAGCAATGGCAAGGACAAGCATCGAAGCACAACCCAAACCACTACACTTTTGACAAGTACTCTGAAGAAGTCTAGGACTTTATCTTATCTCAACAGTCTCTATTATCTTATCAGATATTACACAATTGCTGTAATGATTGCTATTATTATCACTTCAGCATAATAGTACACTCCTTTAAAGAAGACAAAGATTAAATTTTGACAATCTTATCTTATCTTATCTCAGCAATCTCTGAAGATGTTCACACAATTGTATGTCCTGATCTTATCTATGACACTTAGAAGAATCCTCAAAGGATAGAAGGGAGATCACCTTATTTCCACCACCAAAGTGAGATCTGAGATCTCTAGAAGAAGATCCCATCATGGTTGGATCTTAGATGAAGAAGATCAGATTATCAATTGATCCTAGGACTTAGAAGTCCAGAAGTGGCATATGAGGTTGCCATGAGGTTAGATGGAAGGCAATGTCTTCCATTCCATTTAATGTACTATACCTGTAACGGCTCGTTACTTTCATGCTTCAGACCTAGAAGCGATGGCAAAAACCGGCATCGATGCACAACCCAAGCCTTTACAGCTTTGACAGCTATCCTATCTTATCTCGGCAATCCGCGGTATCTTATCAGATTATCGCGCGATGGCAAGGACTCTGTCGTTTCGTTTCTTCTTTCTCTTTCTCACGCTCTTGCTGACGTAATGGAGATCCGATCTGAAGATACAGATCTCATCTACCCATATCGGTCAGCATTGCCCCATTATGTTCTCACATTCATCTCCGTCGTGCTTCCCTTCTTATGTCTCATGTAACACATGCCTTTTCATTACCGCTATCTCGGCTATGCTTTCTGATGGACTTTCTGATGCTCTTATCGCTTCTCACGCACAGCCTAGATAAAGGCCCTGCTCGTTTAGGATAGACACAGCCATGTACTCATGCATATATATAGCCGGGTAGCTCGACTGGCAAAACCCCAGTCTTGCTTACTTGGATCTCACGCCTACGGCCGTGCTCTACCAGTCGGACTCAGTCCCCTCACACCTCTCGCTTGATAAAAGCACCCTACGTCTTTGATAGACTCCCGCTCTCTTCTTCAGACCAACCTCTGAAGGATAAAGAAGTCTTCACGTTTCAATACCTTAAGCATATGGATGGACTCTTATCAGAAGAACACTGATGTGACCTCTGGATAGCTACAATGGTACAATAGAAGTATATACTTATAAAGATAGAGCACAGCCTCCCTATTCATATATATAAGAAGTAGAGACTGAGCTATGGAAGCCTCAGTCTTGATTACTTGGTGTAACGGCTCGTTACTTTCATGCTTCAGACCTAGAAGCAATGGCAAGAACCGGCATCAATGCACAACCCAAGCCTTTACAGCTTTGACAGCTTAGTTTATCTTATCTCAGCAATTTGCGGTATCTTATCAGATAATCGCACAATCGCAAAGGACTTAGTAGTTTTTCCACCTTTCTCTCTTTTCTCACGCTCTCGCTGACATGAAGGAGATCCGATCTAAGATACAGATCTCATCTACCCACATTGGTCAGCAGTGCCACAGTATGTTCTCATGTTCATCTCCGTCTCTTCCATTCCTATGACTCATGTACTATATGCTTTCTTCATTACCGCTATCTCGGCTATGTCTTCTGATGGACCTTCTGATGTACTTATCACTTCTCACGCACAGTCTAGATAAGGCCATGCTCGATTAGGGTAGACACAGCCATGTATCTTTGTATATATATAGCCGGGTAGCTCGACTGGTAAAACCCCAGTCTTGCTTACTTGGATCTCATGCCTACAGCCGTGCTCTACCAGTCAGACTCAGTAAACTCCCTACACCTCCCGCTCTATAGAGCACCCTACCCCTTTGATAGGCTATCTCCCTCTTCGAAGGACAACCCTTGAAGAATAAGAAGGTCTTCACGTTTCACTTGGATCTTACAGTCTATAGCCTCTATTGTCCAGTCAGACTTCTGGCAGTAGCTAAGTGGAGTTGCTTACTCAACCATCCTCCTCTTCATCAGTGCACAAGTCCTGTCACCACCACTTGCCCTTTGCCCTTATAGAAGATAGAGTTGACAAGGTTCTAAAGTATGAAGAGACCTTTGAAGACAACCACTGTTGCAACCTCTGAAGGTGATCCTTATCGCACCATCTGAAGTCCTAGATAAGATCCTTATCTTATCTCCTCTTTTCTATTTGTGTTAGTTGAGGAAGTCTTTCCATTTCAATTACAACCTATGATCTTATCTAAAAGGACTTAGTCTTATTTCCCTTTACTCTTCTTCTCTCATATACTAGTTGATATGTGCACTAAAGATTGGATCTCCTGATCTGGATCTTATATAACTGCTTTGGTCAACACTACCCAGTATGTTCTCACCTTCATCTCCACTCTTCTATGACATATGTCCAATATGCTTATTTAATCTCCACCCTTACCTATGCAAGGCTATGCTTTTCTGATGGAACTTTCTGATGTACTTATTGCTTCTCACACACAGCCTAGATAAAGACTGTGCTCATTTAGGATAAGATACACAAACATGTACATACATCTCTGTGGATATATAAAGCCCAAGGACCTTGGCTGGCATCCTCAGTCTTGGTTACTTGGATCTCTCACCTAACAAGTGGGCTCTACCAGTCAGGCTCAGTACACCCCTCATCTCTCATGCTTAATAAGCATACTACACCTTTGATAGGCTATTCTTGAACTCAACCCTTGAAGTTAGAAGGAAGTCTTCCATTTCATATAGTGGCTGACATTCATATATACAACTAAGTGAGTTAGTTGTGTTGTTTCACCTATGACAGGATAACAAACAAATAAAGGTTATACAACCAAGGAAAGTAGTCTGGATTGCAAGATACTGAAGTATGAGCAATCCAGTGTAATAATAAATATATATGTATGGTATAATACAACAAGTATATATGTATAAGTAAAGAACAAGTTATAGGAAACTCACCAATGACTCTGAATCACAGAGGAACCAATCTGACATGTCTGGACTGCTTTTTGAATAGGACAGGATGATGGATAGTGTTTGGGTTGTGAAGAAAATGGGCTGGACTGCTGTAAAAAGAGATCCAAAGCCTCAGATAGATGTAAGAAAGGCTAGGAAAGATGGGTTGTTGAAGAGGATGAAATTGGACACCTAGAGGACCAGAGAATGTTAATATTAAGGCTGGAGTTCACAGCCAGAAACTATAGTATTTGAGTGTAGCTACTACAACACATCTGGAGTTTACAGTCAGAAACTAAAAAAGCATACTGTAAACTGTGACAAGGGTTATAAAGAGTGGAAACATCATTAAACATCAATAAAGTGTTAACAGCTGGAAACATACAGTTGAAGGTCACTGTTAGAAACTAATCTATTCAGAGTATTTCAAGTATATTACCTGGAGTTCACTGTTAAAAATTGGAAAGCAAAGACAGTGAACTCCAACAATAATAGAGAGTCCAAACAACAAACAAAAACAAGAAAAACATGCCATAAAAATGGCAAACACTCCAAATAAGCAGTAAAGTCTAAATATATGAGATAGGATTGATTAGTAGTAATCAGTAGTGATCAATGAGTGAAAGTAATCAATCTATAACACTCCTCTCTGATTACACACCTCTGCACCTAACTCTCTCCAAGTAAGCCAAGTCCAAGCATAGAATAGAAATACTACACTTTGACTCAAGGGAGAGCTTTGGTGAACAGATCAGTAGATATATCACCAGTAGGGATGAAAGAAGGTAAAATAACACCTTTATCCACTATATCTCATAACCAATACTATCTCAGATCTAAATACTTCATTCTCTCATGATGCTCTGAATGTTTGGTCACTATTAAACTCATAGACTCTGAAGTATATCTGAGAAGAAGTGGAGACTTAGGGATGCCCAGAGTTGTTGAAGGATGAGGAGGACAATGGTATAGGACTTATGTGTCACATTCTTATATAATCCTAATCTTCATTTTTTAGAGAAGATACAGAAAGGCAAGGAGAGGAATTAGAGGGAAGTTAAGTTGATATTTGAACTGAGATGTCTATGATAGAGAGTATTGTATTTATACTACTAGGAGGTCCAGAGTCTGAAACAGAACAACCACTTGCTAGTTGTAGTGTGAATGTCAGCCTCTATATTCTAAAGAGAAGGGGGAAGAGCATAGTAGGAAGGAGGTGAAGGGATGGATGCTTTGATGAGGAAGGTGTGCTTGCTTCAAGGATGAAGGGACTTGTCATCTGATCATGGTTGATGTTCTTATCAAACTGGGCAAGAGTGTAGCTTCTTCTGCTTCAGTTGTTGTTAAAGGATCAAGTGAATAAAGCTGGGGCCTTTATCCACAGGATCGCTTCCATTAAATACTATCTACTACATTGCACAGACCATATGACATCACTACATGAGGAGGGAATATGGATCAACATGTGTTGTACATGAGACAGACTAGAGTGTTCTATGATATCAATAAGTAGTGGTTAGGTAAAGATAAGGGAACATGTCATGGTCCAGACCATGACATCATTGATAGCATAAATAGAAATGAACTATGAACTCCCAATGAGGCATCTAGCTAAACATAAGGTGATGGCCTGGATGACAGGTGTGAAACACAAGGAGACAAGGGTCTAGCCTGGGTTCACAACAGAGTCCAGAGAAATACAGTACCAGAGCTGTGCTAGCTATATACAGGCCAGAGGCTATGTCCTAGACAAGACACAGAATTAGAGGAAAGGAAAGAGTGATAATACAACAGAAGGAGATAAGTATAATAGATAAGACTAAGGCTAAGGAAAGAAAAGGTAATCATAATAGTCTGAAACTTAGAAAACTAGAAACAAGGGTGATGTTATTGGAAAGGGTCTGGGGTTAGATGTCTAGGGTCCAGACTTGGTCTGAGTAAAATTGTGGGATATAACAGTCACTTGAATTACAGATTGATTGTCTATTTGAAGAATAGAGGCTCCAGACAGCTCAAAACTGAGTTTTTACATCAATTTGTTCATCTAGACAATTTCTTTGCCTGTCTCATATGAAGTAATATACTCAGCCTCTATTGTTGACAATGCCACAATGGGCTGGCACTTTGACATCCAAGAGACTGCTCTAGCTCTGATTTTGACCACAAAAGTGGCAGTGAAATGACTACTGTCTTTGCACCCACCATGGTTTGTATCAGAGAAAGTGGAAAACAATTTTGGAGTTGAGAGATCAGAGGAATAAGTGATGCTAAAGCCTAGAGTGCCTTTAATATAGTAGAACAATGTCTAGATCAGATGTAAATGAAGTGAGCTGGCCTCCAGAATAGGCAATATCTAGGCAAGCTGTACAGGAGAGATACTAGAGAGAGCTAATTGCACCTTCATAATCAACACATTGTATGAAATTGCAATCTTCTGGGGTTTTTGGACTCTGTTCATGTGACAGGCAAAGTTCTAGGTCTATAGACATCATCATAGGCTTACAATCACTTATATTGAAGCAGGACAGTATGTCTAAGCAGAATCAGTACTGTGACAATGTCAGGGATTACATAGAGTGATCACAATCAATCTTGATCATCAGGATCTCTACAGTAGGCTCCAGATTATGCAATTTGAAGTGTTTGTGCAGATCTGTGATGGTTTGCTTAATAGCATTAAGAGATGATGATGTGAAGGTTATATTATTGACAAAAACAGACAGGATGAGCTTAACATCATCTCAAGAATACAGATAGACAGCTGTATTGGAGCAAGTTTACAGAAAGCCTATAGACTTGAGAATTGAGTGCATTTTGTGATTCCAGCAGTTTCCATCTTGTTTTGTGCCATATAAGCCATTTTTCAGAAAGCAAACCATTTGCTTTACATCTCCATCAGCAAATCCCTTTAGTTGCTCTATGTACACATCATAATCTATTTTACCATTCTGATAAGCATTGGAGATATTGACTGACCAAAGATGAAGGTCCCAGATGGTTGCCAGAGCAAGGATGACCCTAAAAGTGGTAAACAGACAGTTAGAATAAAAACATCAAGGTATTCAAATCCAGGGCATTGGGAGAAGTCTTGGGCAACCAAATAGCCCTTATAGCACTCAAAAGAGCTATCAGCATGAAACATCCTTGTGAATACCCACTGAGAGCTAGTTACTAGTTGATTCTTCAGTCTGGGTACTACAACTACAATTCATATCCTATTCAACTTATGTGCTGCCAGTTGATCTACAGTAGCCTGTCTTCAGTCCTCAGAATCCTCTCAACTCATTGCTTCCTTCAAGGACTTAGGATGGAGTGCATTTGCAGTAAAACACTACATAATATCTGCCTTCTTGTCATCATCATCATTAGCTAGGCTTAACTTCCACCATTCCCTGGGTTTTTTGACAAGTTCTGCAATGTAATTGTGCTCCAATACTAATTGGACTGGGTGACTCATCTTTTGTAGGATATGGGACAAGTAAAGAAGGTTCTGAGTGATCTGGTAAAGTAACTGGAACAGTGGGCAGAGTTTGGGGATCATAGAGTTGATTTACAGATGTACTGGTGAGTGATAAAGGTGGTGATTCCTGTTTTCTATCAAGATCAGAGTCCCCTCAGGAATTAACATCTGAGGCACTTCAGAATCATCCTCATCAGTATAAACAGGCTCTGGAGCAATATAGACTGATGATTTGGGAATTATAGAAGGAATAGAGTCTAGGATAGTATGAGGTGGTGAAATAGGCATTCTTTCATTGAAATCAGCTCTTTCTGAGATGAATATATATGTTTTGTGGTAGGATTAAAAATTTTCCACTCTTTGTACCCATCAGGATACCTAATGAAGATGCACTTTTCATAGTGAAGGCAAAGTGCAGCTTGTTTGTCTTTCTGGATGTGTATATAAGCAGGTGATCCCTATATATGAAAGTGAAAGATATTTTGTTTTCACCTATACCAAAGCTCAAAGAGGGTGGAGTTATCCAAAGCACCAGTAGGGCATCTATTCTATACATACACAAGTGTAGCAAGTGCTTCACCCCAGAAAGCTATTGCTAGACCAGACTCTTGCAGTATCATAGTGATTTGCTCAGATAAGACTAAGAGGATGGTTGGTGGTGGCTAACAACATGATGATATGAAGATAAGCCATAACAGACAACCTACACACTATATAAACAGCCTGATCTATATTTTTAGACTTGGACTTTACACTACTAGCTTTTACTAGTACTCTGATTTAGCCATTTAACTATTATTCTCAGATTATCCTGGTTATATTATTAGACCTTATGGTTTTCAAGAGTTCAGGTCTAAAAAAAAGATACTGTAATATCTTGTATTTTCATTAAGGTCAACCCTAAACCTTAGACATCATACATTGAGCACACTCTGATATCATCACCCCAATTTCTAAGTCTCTATATTATAGATCATTATAATTACCTTATATTCCCCTTTTCTTTTAGATCCACCACTAACACTTATCTTTTTTTATTGTAGTATTGTGCTTTACTCTCCTCTAATCCTCTACCTCACTTAGGATATAGTCTTTATCTTATATATAGTCAGTACAGCTCTAGTACTATATTTCTCTGAACTCTAGACCTCTATTAGTATATATACAGTATCTCTTGTTTGTAGATATCTCAGTTCAAATATTAATTTAATAACTTAACAATCCTCTAATCTCTATCTCATCTCTGCTCTCTCTCTCAAATATAAGGACTAGAACTATATAAGGGCATGACACATAAGTCCTATACTATTGTCCTCATTCTTTAATAACTCTAAGAATCCCTAAGTCTCCACTTCTTCTTGGATTTATCTCAGAGTTCTTAAGTTTAACACTTAGTCTTAACTTCTTATATATATATATGTAGAACTTTCATTTCTTATATATACATATATATCTTTAAAAAAGCTCTACTCTATCAATAATAGTAAATACTTCCATCATATAACTATGGCTATCCAAGACTATGTTAATGTTTTTCTGATTAGAATCTATATATATAAGATGCAGTATATCAATAGGAAAAGAAGATACTAACTTTGAATCTAACCTTATGATAATCTTATATGTCATCTTGTAAGTTCTTGGATCTCATATCTGATCTTCTTTATCTAAGATCTAACCATGATAGGATCTTCTTCTATAAAATCTATAATCTCCTTCATATCTGTTATACTATATAGCATCTTCTATAATACAGAGATAGTTATTACCAATATTAAAAGCTTTAGATTTGATCTGTTAATCATAAGACTTCAATGGTAACACTCTCTAAGTGTCATCTACTGCTTATGATAAAGTGATAACAATAGCAATCACTATAGTGAATATATATTCCAAAAAGTATTTCAATATTTAACCCTGATACAGTGTATGAAGCACACTGTAAATACACAAGAGAATCTCACTTAGCCTTGGTGGAGATAATAATATTCCTCACTTTTGGCTACCTGTCTATAATAAAATTATATACTCTGGCCACAAATTGGTCAAGATATACTTATTTTAGCTTCATAACTCGATTAGAATAATTTTTGTACTTTTCTAATACAAGATATTATTCTGGTTAAACCTATAAATGTTTGTATTTGTTTGGTCATAAAAACAAAGATATACATGTAAACAACTTATCTGAGTTTGAAACAATTCCCAAACCTCTCTGTTTTCAACTACTATCACTATATAGATGATTATTCTCTATTACTCATAAAAACACTATCCTTTCTCAGCTTGATGCAGGTCACTCTATTTACACTATTGCCTCTAGGACTGGTGTCAGCCTTGCTGCCATCTCTAGGCTTCACTCAAAGAACATTTTGACCTTCAGAGGTCAACTAGAGGCTGCTTATCCAAACTTTCTCCTGCTAACATTCACTATACTACTTGTCTTATCTCATCAGGCAAGGCAGAAAATGATGTCAGGTAACCAAAGCTCTCACCAATATCATTGACTAAACTCTCTCTGCCAATACAGTCTGTAACCACTAGAAAAAAAGTGGTATAAAGACTATAGTCAAGTCAAAACACTCTACTCTCTACCAAAAATTATGTTATACTTTGACCTGTATAGATCTAATATAGCCCTTGGTAAAAACTAGTGGTAAAGTCACACATAAGATTACATAAGGTCAAGATAATTGGCTGAGGGGTACTCAGGTAGTGTCAAAGGTAACTTTGAGCAAGAGATACTTAGACAAGAGTCAATGGTTCAAGGTTTAGAGTAAGTATCCACTTGGGAGTTGAAGCGGACAACCACGCGCTAGTTGTACACTGAACGTCAGCCTCTATATCCTATGAAGGGGGGAACGGCGTAGCGGGAGGTAGGGAAGTCCTGTACGTGGGTTGAGGGCGTAAAGGGTGAACCTTGCTTCAATAGTGAAGGACTTCTTATCGTCGTCGTATCACGGTTGATGTTCGTATCGAACCGGGCAAAGGTGAGAGGAGCTTCTGGCTTCTAACTTCTGAGGGTTGTGAAGATCAAGTTAACAAAGCTGGGGAGCTTTGCTGACTGGATCATTGCCATTAAATACTATCTACTACAGGGCACGGACCATATGACATCACTACATGAGGAGGGAGCATGGATCAACATGCTGTGTACATGAGGCAGACTAGAGTGTTCTATGATGTCAATAAGTAGTGGTGAGGTAAAGATAAGGGAACGTGTCAGGTTCCAGACCGTGACGTCATTGATAGCATAAATAGAAACGAACCATGAACTCGCGGTGAGGCATCTAGCCAAACATGAGGTGAAGGCGTGGATGACAGGTGTGAAACGCGGGAAGACAAGGGTCTAGGCCAGTTTCGCAACAGGAGTTGTAACCGACATGCTTCTTCTAACTTCAGAGATGAGGAGTAGCCTATCAAAGACGTAGGGTTGCTTTGTAAGTGATGGAGAGGATTCACTGAGTCCCACTGGTAGAGCACACTGGTTAGGTGTGAGATCCAAGTTAACAAGACTGGGGTTTAGCCAGTCGAGCTGCCTGGGTTTATATAGGCAAAAGTACATGGCTGTGTCTATCCTAATCGAGGCAGAGCTTATCTAGGCTGTGCATGAGAAGCGATAAGTACATCAGTGTAACGGCTTGTTATTTCCACTCTTCAGACTTAGAAGTAATGGCGAAGACCGGCATAGATGCAACACCTTGCCCATTATGATTTCCCTTTTTCGGTTATCTTTAACCCCTAGCGATGATCTTATCTTATCTCGGCATTTCCCGGTATCTTATCAGATATCGCGCATCTGCGGGAAATGATCTTATCTGAAGGGACTTAAAACTCTTTTCCTTTTTCTTGGACTCTTTCCTTTCCACTTCATACTCGCTGACATATGGCAGATCTGATCTGAAGATACAGATCCCATCTAACCATATCGGTCAGCACTGCCCAATTATGTTCTCATGTTAATCTCCGTTCCTTCCTCTTCTATGACTCATGCCATACATGCTTTATTAATCTCCGTCTCTCTATTCTTACTATCTCGGCTATGCTTTCTGATGGAACAATCTGATGTACCTTATCGCTTCTCACACACAGCCCAGATAAGCAGTGCCTCAATTAGGGTAGTTACACAGCCATGTACAGCCTCTCACTATGCATATATAAACCCAAGGGAATACAGCTGGTAACCCCAGTCTTGTTCACTTTGGAACTTTCGTCTAACAAGCGGATAAGCTATCAGAGGAACTCACTCAGTCCAATCCCCTCATTCACTATATAAGGGAGAGCCCTCACACGGTGTACCCCAGTCCCCTCTTACCTCTCCCTTGCTCCATGTAAAGGTTCCTTGCATTCGCAAGACAGAGCTGTTAGGTTCGCTTCAATCAGAAAGTTCGATCAGAAAGCATAGCCAAGATAACGGAAATGAAGAAGGCATGTGTTACATGAGGCATAAGAATGGAAGCAATGGAGATGAATGTGGGACCATAATGGGGCACTGCTGACCAATAAAGGTAGATGGGATCTGTATCTCTAGATCGGGTCTGCCTTATGTCAGCGAGAGCGTGAGAAAGAGAGAGAGAAAGTTAAACGACTAAGTCCTTGCAATCATGCAGTTATCTGATAAGATATTGGAGATTGCCAAGATAAGATAAGATAATGTCTGGCTGGTTAAAAGCGTAGTGGTTTGGGTTATACGTCAATGCCGGTTCTTGCCATGGCTTCGAGGTCTGAAGTATGAAAGTAACGAGCCATTACAGGAGTAGGATAATGACTAAACAGATCAAAGGAATAGTATTTGCTAGGAAGTACTAGAGAAAGTGGATCCTTATAGGAGAACAAGGGAGAACTATATAAGCTAAGGAATAAAAGTAGAGTGGAAAGGATTTATATACATATGTATATATATAGAATAGGCATTTAGAGCATGTATGTAAAAAGGGCTATGCTAGGTAAGTGGTCCATACAAGACAAGTAGTGTCATGATGGTGTAATAAGGTGTCATCATGATATTATAGCATGAGTTATAATTGATATATGTAAGTTATTATAGGTCCAGAGACATGATATATCTATGAGAGATACTAAGTCAGCAGCTAGTGAAAGCTTGTATGAGAAAATATAAATATATAGTTAAAGACAAAGTAAAGGACAAGGAAAAAGTATATTAAGAGAGCATAGTGAACTAGGAATTGTAACATATTATAAGGCTTAACTTGTCTTTGTCTATATGCCTTCAAGGATTAGATACAGTAACTCCAAAAAGCATTCTAATGTTTGACTCTGATGCAGTGTGTGATGTGTACTGCAAACACATGTGGGATTCTTGCTTAGCCTTGATGAAGACAATAATAGTCCTTGCTCTTGGCTAGCTGTCTATATAAACTTTATATAATTTGGCCAAGAATTGGCTAAGATATATCCATTTTAGTTTCACAACTCCATTAGAATAGTTTTTATACTTTTGATCTAGATTAGATATTTGATATATATTAGTACTTGGTATAGCCTCCTTTGGCTTTTAAAACAGCCTCAACCCTTCTAGGCATACTCTCAATCAATCCCTGACAAACCTCAGCTGATATCTTCTTCCATTCCTCTTCAGTTCTCTCCCATAACTCCTCTATTCCCTTAGGTGGGATTTGATACTCAGCAAGCTTTCTTTTGAGATGACCCTAAAGATGTTCTATAGGGTTTAGATCAGGGGACTGAGCAGACCACTCCATTACCCTAAAGGGTTGTTTATCAAGCCACTCCATAACCTTTTTACACTTGTACTTTAGGTTATTATCTTGCTGAAAGATGACTTTAGTAGGATTAAGATAATAGAACCCCATAGAATCTTGGAGTTTATTCTTCAAAATTTGAAGATAAAGATCACCAACCATCCTGCCATCAATCCTAGCAGCATAGTCAATTCCCTGCCAAGTCATACAGTCCCACATCATCAAAGAACTTCCACCAAACTTAATAGTTCCTTGGATCAACCTATCATTTAACCTTTCTCTAGCCTTTTTCTACACCCACTTGTGTCCATCTGACCCAAGATGATTGATCTTGGTCTCATCAGACCATATAACCTGTTTCCAGTCCTTCAATATCCAGTCCTTATAGGCATAGGCAAAGTTAAGTCAAGTCTTATAATGTTTTACACAGAGTAGAGGGTGTTTTGACTTGACTACAGCCTTCATACCACTCTTTTTCAAGTGGCTACAGACTGTGTTATCAGAGAGGGGTTGGTCAATGATGTTGGTGAGAGCTCTGGTCACCTGGACAGTATTCTCTGCCTTGCCTATTGAGATAAGATGAGTAGCATAGTGGATATTGGCAGTAGAAAGTTTGGATGAGTGACCTCCAGCTAACTTCTAAAGGTCAGAATGCTCTTTGGAGTGAAGTCTAGAGATGGCAGCAAGGCTGACACTAGTCCTAGAGGCAATAGAGCAAATAAAGTGACCAGCATCAAGTTGAGAAAGGATAGTGTTTTTCTAAGTAGTAGAAAGTGATCACATAGTGATAGTGGTTGAAAACAAAGAGGTGTGGGAATTGTTTCAAACTCAGATGAGTTGTTTATATGTATATCTTTGTTTTTATGACCAAACAAATACAAACATTTATAGGTTTAACCTGAATTACATCTTTTATGAGAAAAGTACAAAAACTGTTCCAATGGAGTTATGAAACTAAAATGGATATATCTTAGCCAATTCTTGGATAAATTACATAATCTTTATATGGACAGCCAGCCAAGAGTAAGGACTATTATTGTCTCAACCAAGGCTAAGTGAGAATCCTATATGTGTTTACAGTATACTTTACACACTACATCAGAGTCAAACATTGGAATGCTTTTTGGAGTCATTGTACCATCTTCTAATCCTCCAAAGTCCAATCCTTATGAGTATAGGCAAAGTTCGAGTGGGCTGTACAATATTTCTTAGAAAGAAAAGAGCATTTGGACTTGACCAGAGCCTTTATATCAGCTTTCTTCAAGTGAAAGTGTATAATATTGATGGAGAGGGGTATGTTGATAATATTGATAAGGGCTTTAGTCACTTAAACAGCATTTTTAGTATTCCAAGAAGTAATAAGATATTGAACATGACAAATATTAACAGATGAAAGCTTAGAAGGATGACCACCAATAGCCTTAGGAAGAGTAGAATACTTCTTGGAGCAAAGCTTTGATACGACAAAAGGGCTAACACTAGTTTTCTTAGCAATGACTTCACCAGCATCACCAGTATCAACCATAGAGAGGATTATATTTTGCTGAGTAATAGAAAGAGATTTGACCATGATAGTGGTTGAAAATCAAAGAATGTGTGAACCTTTTAAACTTGGACAAGCTATTTGTATGTATATCTCTATTTTTAGTAATAAACAATGACAAATATTATATGATTTGATTAAGATTCTAGACATCATTGCAAAAGTGAAAAAACCCTTTCTATAGTATCACTGTTTTAAATTGATTATATCTCTGTGCCCTGTAAATGAAATCACATAACCTAGGGGGCAATTTTGTATCCACAAGTATGTAATATTTATAACTCCACTAAAGCTAAGCATAATTCCCACAGTGTTTGACAGTGTGCTTTGTGCATTACTAATAGAGTTAATGTAGAAAGAGATTTTGGAGTCATTGTATTTCCATATATTACTGATAAAGTCTACTTCATATTCTTTTTCTCTGTCATCTAAGATAAGGGCTAGCCCCAGCTTCTTCAAGAGTTGTCCCTTGAGTCACTTTTTATAGAGTTTAACCAATAAAATATTGATCATAGAATAAATGCATCTTAGGTTACAATTTCTTATTCTCTCAGTATCCTTGGTACACTCTTTTTCATCACTACCCAACATCCTTGGCTAGCTTTTTTTGAACCTTTGATTTAACTTCATCTCTGACCAAGTACCCCTTGGTCAGTTTTTTATATCCTTCAAACCTTTAGTTCTATCTAGTATTGCCAAAGCTTTGGCTTTTAGCCAGTCCAAGCCATAAATGAGTGTTTGGTTCAGTTGGACTGAGTCAGAGCTGCCCAATTGGCTTTGCACCATTTTAACAGCTTAGTTAGTCATGACTTCTGACTACAAGTTAGCTTAAGCAACAAGTCAGATATCTGTTATTACTAGTAGCTACTAGTATACTGTCAGATATATATATCATTGCCATTATCATTCTGGCATGTCAATGACAATGGACCATGGCATTGTCATGGCCACAATTTGGTGGTTGTGTTCCATAATCACTCATATCAGCATCCCATTCTGTCCCACATTATTGGCATTACTCTCCATGTTTGTGTCACATGGTGTCAATGCTGTGTTAAAGGTGCATCAATGCAATCAGCACAGTGCTTCCTCAGGGATCAGAGCATATGTGGTTGACAAGAAGGTGGAGAGATTTCAAGAGGGTGGTGAATAAGTACAAAAGTGTGTGTAATGAGAGATGAAGCTTTACCCTCAGTCCAAGCATCAGATACTATTCACCAAAAGAGCACACAAAGCTCAGAAATAGCCTCAATGTTGAACAATGAATGTATGAAATGACTGTTGGTGTAACAATTGATATCATTATCACTTTCAAGATGCAATAGTGTATTTCTGAGAAGACAATATTAGATTTCAACAATCTTATCATATCTTATCATGGCAATCTCCAAAGATGTTCACAAGGTTACATGTCCTGATCTTATCAGTGAAACTTAGAAGAATCCTTTATGGATAGAAGGGAGATCCTCTTATCTCCACCAGAAGTGAGATCTCAGATCTCTAGGAAACAAGATCCCATCATAGTTGGATCTTAGATGAAGAAGATTGGATCATCAATTGTGATCCTAGGACTTAGAAGTCCAGAAGTGGCACATGAGGTTGCCATAAGATTAGATAAAAGGCAGCACCTTCTCTTCTATTTGATGTACTATGCCTTAAGTTCATAGACAAACTCTTATCAGAAGGACACTGACATGGCCCTGGATAGCCACAGTCATACAATAGAGTATTTACCATATGAGGTCATACACAGCCTCATCAGAAGATGTATAAAAGAAGTAGAGACTGAGCTATAGAAGCTCCAGTCTTGCTTACTTGGATCTTATAGTCTACAGCCCCTATTGTCTAGTCAGACTTTTGGCAGTAGCTAAGTGGAGTTGCTTACTCAGCCACTCCCCTCTTCATCAGTGCACAAGTCCTGTCATCATCACTTGCCCTTTACCCTTATAGAAGACAGGGTTGAAAAGATATCTGAAGTATGAAGAGACTCTTGAAGGCAACCATTATTGCAACTCTGAAGGTGATCCTTATCACATCATCTGAAGATATAGATAAGATCTCTAATCTTATCTCCTCCTTTCTATTTATGTTAGTTGAGGAAGTGAAATATAAAGACTTTCTTCTACTTCAAGGATAGCCTATCAAAGGCATAGTGTGCTTATTAAGCAGGAGGGGAGGGAGTACTGAGTCTGACTGATAGAGCACCAGCTGTGCAGGTGAGATCCAAGTAAGCAAGACTGGGATTTTGCCAGTCAAGCTACCTAGCTATATATATGCAAAAGTACATGGCTGTGTCTATCCTAATCAAGGCAGGGCCTTATCTAGGCTGTGCGTGAGAAGCAATAAGAACATCAGAAAAGTCCATCAGAAGACATAGCCGAGATAGCAATAATGAAAAGAGCATATGTTACATGAGGCATAAGAATAGAAGTACGTGGAGATGAGTGTGGGAACATAATGGGCAGTGCTGACTGATATAGGTAGATGAGATGTAGATCAGATCTCCCTTATGTCAGCGAGTGTGTGGGAAAGAGAAAGATTTTAAGTCCTTTGCATGATTGTGCGGTATCTGATAAGATACCAGAGATTGCCACGATAAGATAAGATAATCTGTCAAAGGTGTAGAGGTTTGGGCTGTGCATCTACGCCAGTCCTTGCCATCACTTCGAGGTCTGAAGCATGAAAGTAACGAGCCCTTACAGGAAGTCTTTCTGATCCAGTTGGCATCATAATCATTGACCATTACTTTTGGGCTAGGTAGAGGGGTAGGGAGGAAGTGGTCAGTGAAGTCATGTGTCATTGTGGTCATCAGCTTTATTATAGTTCATAATATTGTGGTGCATGACACAGGATAAGCATTAGCAAAACAAAAATAAAGGCAAAAAGAAAGGAAAGAAAAAAAAGACAAGAAAGTGAGTATATACAAGCAGTTGCATTCCCTTGTAAGTACTGATATCCCAAACCCTGACAGACTGACATGGCCACTGTTATTGTCAACCTAGGCTGATTACAATCATTACAACATTGAACAGTGTGACTATATTGTCATCAACAAAATGTCATCCTTCTTGTATCTGAGTATACAGTGACCTCAAAAACCCTTTCAATGTTTACCCTAACAGCAGTGCACGAAGCGCACTGCCAAACATTGTGGGAATCATGCTTAGCCTTGGTGGAGACATAAATAGTACATACTATT
>JBBPTS010000309.1:0-20675 GCA_038094235.1 Fistulinella staudtii
AGATTAATCCTAGGACTTAGAAGCGGCACATGAGGATGCCATGAGGATAGATAGAAGGCAGAGCCTTCTCTTCCATTTGATCGGACATGAGGGTAACACATGTTCCCTTATCAGAAGGACACTGACGTGGCCACCGGATAGCCACAGTCGTACGATACAGTATTTACTATATGAGGCCTTACACTGCCTCATCAGAGAATGTATATATAGTACGAGGGCTAGCAGTAAATGCCCTCCAGTCTTGCTTACTTGGATCTTACGGTCTACGGCCCCTATAGTCCAGACAATACTCCATTGGTGCACAAATTCCTTGTCATCGGTGATAGAAGTCCTTTGCCCTTACACAAGTTAGGGTCAATAAGGTCAACGAGTAGAGCTAAGCTCCTGTCTTATCTCTCCTTCACTTTTGATAGTGGAGAAAGCCTTTCCGTTTCAGCGTCAGTGTCCTTCTGATAAGGGAACATGTGTTCTCCTCATGTCCATCAAATGGAAGAGAAGGCCTTGCCTTCTATCTATCCCTCATGGCAACCTCATGTGCCGCTTCTAAGTCCTAGGATCAATCTATGATCTGATCTTCTTCATCTAAGATCCAACCACGATGGGATCTTTTCTTAGAGATCTCAGATCTCTCTTCTGCGGTGGAGATAGTGCGATCTCCCTTCTATCCTTCTAGGATTCTTCTAAGTGTCGCTGATGAGATCAGGACTTGCAATCGTGCGATAAGATGTCGGAGATTGCCGAGATAAGATAAGATAAGATTGTCGAAATCTAATCTTCTTCCGAGTGCGCCTTTGCGCGTAAGTGATAATGATAGCGATCGTTACATTTCCATCCTGTGCAACAGACACTGACATCAGAAGCTCACAATACATGAGTATTTAATCTCTGTCTCACTTCTCTTCCATCATAGAAGGCATTGCTTTATTGGCTCTGAAGGACTCTTGATGCACAATGCATCCTCATGCCATACTTATCATCCAATGGCACATTATGCTCTTATGATATGACTTTTTAGAATTACACTTATAGAAGTATACACAACATGTACACACACCATGCGAATAAATATATAAGGGTTGCTCAACTGAGGGTAACTCCTTAGTTTGAGTAACTTGAAAGTTGACTTGTATTGGTCACTCTGAGTACCTGAACTCAGTACCCCTCCCTCTCACTTAAAAGTCATTGATTTGCTTTTTCGTTTCACTTTACTCAAACTACTTACTTCACTGTCAATAAGAACATCCTCACTGAAGGCTACCCCCCCAATGCTGTAAAAATAGGACTGTTAAAGAAGTAATGTCCCCTCAGAAGTACCTTTGTCACTTGCACTAACAGGACCAGTGCTCTCCTTGCACTTCTTGATTTCCTCCACCTCTCCCACAGATCTCTTTGCCAATGAACCAGCACCACTCAACCAGGAGGTAGTAGCCTCCCACAAGAAGTTTGAACAAGAGGCTGGCCTCTTTATACAAAGCATCACTGACCTTGTTGAGCAGGCCTAAAGAAGACAGGGCCTGAACCATCCTGCCCCCAACTTCTATAAAGAACTCCAAGGGCCGTACCTACTATTGGAGATAGAGTACCTGGTCAACCAAGCTGAAGAGAAAGGCTTGGATCTTCATGGTATAGCGGATGCACTCGATATATACAGTGGAGATCACATATGCTTTCTGAACAGGTTGAGAGAAGGGAGACTCATAGGACCCTCAGGAGAGAAAAGAGGAGTATCAGAGATTGGAGTACAGACGGATGAAGGCCCAAGAAAGAAGTGGGCAAGAAAGACATATCTATACACTTCCAAAGCAAGAGCAGATCCTTGCTCCCCCCTCCATGCTTCTTATCTGTTGAAGCAAGCCAAGAAATAAGGCCTTGGGTTAGTAGGAGATTGAAAGAAATCCCTCATGTATCCTGGCAGAGATAGCCACCCCCCCCATAAATCTATTTCCCTCCCCTCCACTATGTCCTACAAAGAACAGTTTGAAGCACTCAGGAACCAAATACAGGAAATTGATCACTGAGATGAACCACCAGGCTCTAGCATTAAGAACAATGCAGGAGCAAAGGGACCAAGTGCAACAAGCCTTGGCAGCTATGAGCATGGGATGGATGAATATCCCACAAGTAGGAGGGAGTAAGATAGAAGTATTCAAGCACCCCAGAGAATATGACAGGTCAAAAGCCAAATTTGATGAGTGGTGGATCAAGATGAGATCCTGGCTCTGATTGAACCCCTTTTTCTTAGTAAAAGCCAAGTACAACAATGGAACAGATAAGAAAATTCTGATTACAGGAGAACAAGAGTATGACATCAAGCTCATGGAAGGCATGAGGGTGGTGCTATCGCATCTAAAAGGGCAAAAGGGAGGACTCTGAGCACAATTGGAGTTGGAAAAGCTCCTAGAAGGACACACCTCCTTCAAGCAATAGGACGAGTTCAAGGTAGAATTTGAAGGCTTAATGAAGCCAATGTTGCACTGTGACTGGGCCATGGTCAACATCACCAAAATTTGACAAGGATGAGACAATATAGATATGTTCCTCACAAAGTAGCAGACAGCCAACAATCAGGCCAACCTGTCAGATGAACACAGAGTAGTCCTCCTCAAGCAAGCAGTAAATGACAAAATTTGCCAAGAACTGTTCAGAACCAACTCTCGCTCCCTGTATATTTCGACAACCCTCACTCAGATAAGAAAAATCAGGAAGGCATTTGAGGCCTATAGGATGTATATGGGCCAGAACATGGGAAAAATGTTTCCCTCTCCACAAAGAGCAGCCACTGCCACAAATTCCAATTCACTAAAAGGGGCATGTTTCAACTGTGGACAGATGGGGCACCTCCTAAAAGAGTGTCCAAAACTGAAGATCTCCTGCCCCAAATGCAAGTGGCTCGGAGGCAAACACAAGAAGGAATGCTGGAAAGGCAACAGAACCGCCAGGGGTGCAAAGATGGCACAAGCCCCTGAAAGAAGCACTTCAAAAATGGAAGAAGCAACCCAATGGGAGGTAGCCAACAAAAACCCGCAGGTATCAGACCCCTGGAACAAGATCAAGGGGAAAATGTTCAATCAAATACAGAAGTACTTTGTCAGAAGGGCCTTCCAGCAGAAGGGGAAAGAGATGGTGAACTGAAACCAGAAAAACACTTCACCAACAATAAGTATTCATCTTTGGACATTACAGATATAATCGATACATGATCAGAGGTGTCTTTTGATGAGTGCAGTGCAGAACAGAAATACATGCTTGAATCCTCTAATAAATCCAAAGAAGAATCAACACCCTTTCCGGAAGAACTTTTTACCCAGTCAGTGAGGACAAAAGATATCCCTCAAAATAAACCTATCCCCTGACCAAAAGAACTGTGACTGGAACATGGTAGAAGCCCTCTTGGATAGTAGTGCCAACGTCACATTCATTGACAAAACTTAGACTAAAACACATCATATCCCCATGCACAAGTTGTGCCACCCTATTTCTGTCATCGACATTGATAGCACCCATAACTCCACTGGGAAGATAACCCACACAGCTCAGATCCAGATTGATTACCAAGGTCATCAAGAAAGGATAGAAGCAGAAGTCACTGATATTGCCATGTTCCCTCTGGTCATAGAGTATAACTGGCTGAAGAAATATAATCCAGAAATCAACTGGAGATCCAGAGAATTAAGATTCACCTGCTGCCCTTGCTCCTGTCACATACTCCAGGATAGAAGCAAATTCCTGGCAAATTGTGATAAAGAAGAACAAGATAATGCCTGGTCAGCATATCACATAAGGGCGATGATAAAAAACCAAAAGAAGAAAAGAAGCCACCTGCACAACTGGTGCCAGCATGCTTCCATAAATGGTTAAAGATATTTGAGGAGAAAGACTCTGAAAGGATATCAATAAGAAAACCATAGGATCACACCATAGATCTCAAGGACACTTTTACCCCAAAGAAAGGGAAACTGATCCCTTTGGGACCTAAGGAACAGGAAGAAGTCTCAGCGTTCATAGATGAACAATTACAGAAGGGATACATCTGACTATCTAAATCCCCCCAAACCTCACTAGTCTTCTTCGTCCCAAAGAAGGATGGACGTAAATGAATGGTGCAGGATTACTGTTATCTAAATGAACACACAGTTCAAAATAACTACCCGCTGCCCCTCATTTCTCAGCTGGTAGACAAGCTTAAAGGAGCAAAGAAGTTCACAAAGATCAACCTCAGATAGGGTTACAATAATGTTCGAATCAAGGAAGGTGATGAATAGAAAGCCACATTCGTCTGTTTCAGAGGAGCCTATGAACCTTTAGTAATGTACTTTGGCCTCTGCAACTCCCCCTCAACCTTCCAAGCAATGATGAACAAAATCTTTGCTGATCTAGAAGATATGGTAGTTGTCTGTATCGACAGCCTCCTCATATTCACAAAGACAGACTCCCAGGAGGAACACGACTGCATAGTGAAAGAAGTCCTAAAAAGGCTAGAAGAAAACGATCTTTTCACCAAACCAGAAAAATATACCTTTTCCATGGAAGAAGTAGAGTTTCTTAGAATGACAGTGGGAAAAGATGGGATCAAAATAGATGATGAAAAGGTAGAAGCAATCAGAGCTTGGCCCAAACCCAGGAACCTTCATGACATATGAAGCTTCCTAGGGTTAGCCAACTTCTACCACTGTTTTATCAAAGATTACACATCTATAGCAAAACCATTGACCCATCTCATGAAGAAAGACCTGCCCTTCCATGGCAGTCAGAAGAGCAAGGAGCCTTTGACAGGCTCAAAAAAGCATTCTCCACAGCCCTGATCCTAGCATTTCCAGATGACGAAACAGAGTACAGACTCCAAATGGATGCATCAGATTTTGCCACAGGGGCAATCCTGGAAATGAAAAAGGAAGACTGTTGGCACCCTGTTACCTTCTTCTCCCATGCCCTCAATGACATTGAATGAAACTACCTGGTGTTTGACAAGGAAATACTGAGTATTATAAGGGCATTGGAAAAATAGAGACACTACTTAGAAGGAGTCTGCTTCCAGTTTGAGATCTGGAATGACCATGTAAATCTCCAGTAGTTTATGCAAAAACAGGATCTAAACAGACGACAGGCTCAATGGAGTCAATATTTATCATGATTCAACTATGTCTGGGTCCACAAACTAGGAACGGCAATGGCCGCAGCAGATACACTTTCTAGAAGAAGTGATCATACAGAAGAAGTAGAGAACAACAACAAAGGCATTCAACTCATAACCTTAGATAAGATCTGTTTGACATACATCGAAGCTGATGGGAACAGAATCCTCAACCAGATCTGATCGGAAACACTACAACTTCAGGAATCGGAGGTCAACCAAATAGAAAACCATGGAGCTGAGCTCTCAGATGATGGGGTCTTTAGAAAAGAAGGCAAAGTCTTCACACTGGAAAAGGTCTGGATGACAGTTGTGACAGACATACTTCTTCTTACTTCAGAGGTGAGGGATAGCCTATCAAAGGTGTAGTGTTGCTTGGTGAGCAAGGGAGAGGGGTGAACTGAGTCCCACTGGTAGAGCACACTTGTCAGGTGTGAGATCTAAGTAAGCAAGACTGGGGTTTTATCAGTTGAGCTACCCAGGCTTATATAGACAAAAGTACATGGCTGTGTCTATCCTAATCGAGGCAGAGCTTCTATCTAGGCTGTGCATGAGAAATGATAAGAGCATCAGGAAGTCCATCAGAAAGCATAGCCAAGATAGCAGTCATTAAAAGAGCATGTTTGTGCATGAGACATAGAATGGAAGCGAAACGGAGATGAATGTGTGAACATAATTGGACAGTGCTGACTGATATGGTTAGATGAGATCTGTATCTTAGATCCAATCTGTCATACATCAACAAGAGCATGAGAAAATGGGAAAAGAGGGAGAAATGACTAAGTCCTTGCAATCATGCAATATCTGATAAGATAGCGGAGATTGCCATGATAAGATAAGATAAGATCTTCTAGCCTGTCAAAGGCATAATGGTTTGGGTTGTGTGTCTATGCCAGTTCTTGCCATCACTCCTAGGTCTGAAGCATAAAAGTAACGAGCTGTTACAACAGTAATGACTACCCATAACAATATGCCAGTGGCAGGACATCCTGGAGTGGAAAAGACCATGAGCCTAATCCAGACCCACTACTATTGGCCAGGAATGACCAAAAATGTAAAAGACTATATAGCCCAGTGTCACAACTGCCAGAAAATGAAGACAGGGAACACAGCACTAGCTAGTAAGCTACAGCTGCTGGAAATACTGAACATGCTATGGGAAGACATCTCTGTCAACTTTCTCACTGATCTACCAGTCTCCCACAGCCATGACTCAGTTTTTGCTGTAATAGATCAAATCTCTAAAGAAGTAGAGTTCATCCCCTGTTCAAAAACCATCATGGCATTTGAAACTGCCAAACTCTATTTAGAGTGCATTTGGATGAATCACGGACTTCCCCGAAGCATTGTGTCAGATCACAGTCCACAATTCACCACACAAGTAATGAAAGATCTGTACACATGCCTAGGAATAAAACCCTGCCTATCTACAGGATTACATCTACAAATGGACAGACAGATGGAGTGCATCATTAGGGACCTACAACAATACCTCCAGTTGTTCATCTGCGACCACCAGAATGACTAGAGTGAATGGCTTCCAATCGCTCAATTCTCATACTACTCGAAGAAGCAAGCTTCCCAGAAAACCCCTTTCGAAGTCACATGGACTTACCCATCAAGGATGGGAATAGAACCTGGAACTTCTAAAGCCCCAGTGGCAGATGAATTCACTCAGAAAATCGAGCAAACCCTTGCAGAAATATCTGCTAATCTAGAAAAAGCCCAGGAAGCAATGAAAAAACAAGCCAACAAGCACTGATCAGATGCCCCCAAATACAAACTAGGTGACCAGGTCTGAAATGAAAAAGCCAACTAATGACTTTTAAAGGAAAAAGGGGGGGTTGAGTAAAGGGCTCAGAGGCTTTTAGAGTCTGCACTGTCAAGTTACTTTGACTGAGGAATCATCCTCAGCTAAGTAACTTGGTTTATATATTTATAGGGCATGTTTGTACATGTGTGTTCATACTTCTAAATACATATATGGAGAAATTGTACCATATGAGCATAATGTGCCATTGGTTGATAAGTAGTGCATGTGGATGTGTCATGCATCAAGGGTTCTTCAGAAGCAATAAGGCAGTGCCTTCTGTAATGGAAGAGAAGAAGTGGAAATTAAATACTTGTGTATTGTAAACTTCTGATGCCTGTAATGATTGCTATTGTCAGCACTTTCGCGCAATGGTGCACTCTAAGAAAGATTAGATTCCAACAATCTTTATCTTATCTTATCTTGGCAATCTCCGAATCATATCGAACAATTGCATGTCCTGATCTTATCAGCGACACTTGGAAGCATCCTAGAAGGATAGAAGGGAGATTGCACTATCTCCACCACCAGAAGTGAGATCTCAGATCTCTTGAAGAAGATCCCATTGTGGCTGGATCTTAGATGAAGAAGATCGGATCATAGATTGATCCTAGGACTTAGAAGCAGCACATGAGGATGCCATGAGGTTAGATAGAAGGCAGAACCTTCTCTTCCATTTGATGCACATGAGGAGAACACATGTTCTCTTATCAGAAGGACACTGACGTGGCCACAGAATAGCCACAATGGTACGATACAGTATTTACTATATGAGGTCATACACTGCCTCATCAGAAGATGTATATAAGAAGAAGGGCTAGCAGTAGATGCCCTTCAGTCTTGCTTACTTGGATCTTACAGTCTACAGCCCCTATTGTCTAGTCAGACTCCTGGCAGTAGCTAAGTGGAGTTGCTTACTCAACCACTTCCCTCCCCATTGGTGCACATGTCCTGTCATCGATAGTTGCCCTTTGCTCTTATAGAAGATAGGGTTGACAAGGTCACGTTATCAAGATAAGATCTCTATCTTATCTCCCCCTTTTGATAGTGAGGAAGGTCATCCATTTCAATGCCGGTGTTTGTAGCATCAGCATAGATGTAGAGAGAGTGCCCCACATAAGAAAAGAGTGATATGGACTAATGGTGCCCAAGGGTGCAACACTTTGCCATGATTGTTCAGTTGTTCTCTTCTAGGTCATATGACCTTGCATTGTCATGTGATGAGTCATGTTGTTAGTCACATGACCTGGCTTATGTCAGTCAAGAGCAAAAGAAAATGTCTAAGTCCACAGGACTTTATTGGATTTGTAACAAGGTCCTGCTTACTATGTGTAACGGCTCGCTATTTCCACGCTTCAGACTTAGAGGCAATGGCAAAGACCGACATAAACGCAACACCTCGCCCATTATGATTTTCCTTTTTTGGTTATCTTTAACCCCTAGCGATGATCTTATCTTATCTCGGCATTTCCCGGTATCTTATCAGATATCGCGCATCTGCGGGAAAGATCTTATCTGAAGGGACTTAGGACTCTTTCCTTTTTCTCGGACTTATCTCTTTCTCCTCGCACTCGCTGACATATGGCAGATCCGATCTAAGATACAGATCTCATTTAACCATATCGGTCAGCACTGCCCAATTATGTTCCCACACTTATCTCCGCCTCTTCCATTCTATGCCTCATGCCACACATGCCTTATTAATTTCCGCTTTCTATTTCCGTTATCTCGGCTATGCTTTCTGATAGAACATTCTGATGTACTTATCGCTTCTCACGCACAGCCCAGATAAGCAGTGCCTCGATTAGGGTAGTTACACAGCCATGTACAGCCTCACCATATGCATATATAAACCCAAAGGAACTCGGCTGGTAACCCCAGTCTTGTTCACTTTGGAACTTTCGCCTAACAAGCAGATAAGCTGCCAGAGGAGCTCACTCGGTCCATACCTCATCGCTATATAAGGGAGAGCCTTCACACGGTGTACCCCAGTCCCCCCTCTCTCTCTCCCTTGCTCCACGTTAAGGTCCCTCGCACTCACAAGTCAGAGTTGTTAGGTTCGCTTCACTATGGACAATCTCTGCTTAATGCGAGAATCTCAGAAGCTATCTGAGAAATAGCTTGGCCCTTTCCAGATCATACAGATTATCGGCCAGAATACTGTTAAACTACTCCTTCCTTCCTATATCAAAATACATCCAGTGGTAAACGTATCATGGATCAAACCTTACAAGGAGTGCCTTGACTGTTATGAATCCATAAAAAAGTCCTAGCGACTTAGACGTTTCTCTGATATAAACCAGGTCATGTGACTAACCCCGTGACACATCACATGACGATGCAAGACCACATGATCTAGACGAGACCCGAATCCCTCGCGACAAGTGTCGCACCCTTGGGCACCATTAGCCCGTTCCTACTTTCCTTATACGTGAGGCACTGCCCTTTTCATTTCTGCCCTGTGCAACTGGCACCGGCATCAGACGTAACAACTTCATGAGTATTTAATCTCCGTTTACTTCTCTTCCATTTCAGAAGGCACTGCCTTACTTGATTCCGAAGACCCTTGATGCACGACGCATCCACATGTTACTATTTATCGCCCAATGGCCAATTATGCTCTTATGATACGATTTCTAAAATACGTTTATGGTAGTTATGCCACACATGTACAAACACAATCCATGAATATATAAACCAGGGTGCTCTGCTGAGGACGAACCCTCAGTTAGAGTAACTTGGCAGTCTCGACTCAAAGTCAGCTCTGAGCCCTCTACTCGACCTCCCCTCTTGAAAGTCATTGATTGGCTTTTTCGTTTCATTGACAGCCAACCTGTCCAGAACCCAGGTCCAGTCCTAGTGACCAAGGACTGGGATGAAGAATATGAAGTAGATTTCATTGTGGACACTTGCAAATGATGGAATAGATGGGAATATCCAGTGTACTGGCATGGATACTTGGAAGAAGACTGCACTTGGGAACCCAAGAAGAATCTCACCCATGTCAAGGAGGCGATAGTGGAATTCCATGAGAAAAACCCCAAACTCCACCTATGCTAGTTGTTCTATGAAATTTTCAGTCTAGAAAATCCCTATAAAACCCTTTTTGTATGCACCGTCACATTCACATCCCTCCCAACCACCCAATAGGTCTTTAATGGAACTTGAAGACTATGAGAAGGGGATGGTGTTACAAATCCAATAAAGTCCTGTAGACTTAGACATTTTTCTTCACTTTTGACTGATATAAGCCAGGTCACGTGACTAACAACATGACACATCACATGACAATGAAAGATCACATGATCTAGAAGATGCCAAATCCCTTGTGACAAGTGTCACGCCCTTAGACACCTTTAGCCCATTTCCCTCCTTCCATATATATGGAGCACAGCCCTTTCATTTCTGTCCTGTGCAACAGACACCAGCATCAGAAGCTCACAATACATGAGTATTTAATCTCCATCTCACTTCTCTTCCATCATAGAAGGCACTGCCTTATTGGCTCTGAAGGACCCTTGATGCACGATGCATCATCATACCATACTTATCATCCAATGGCACATTATGCTCTTATGATATGACTTTTTAGAATTACACTTATAGAAGTATACACAACATGTACACACACCATGTGAATAAATATATAAGGGTTGCTCAACTGAGGGTAACTCCTCAGTTTGAGTAACTTGAAAGTTGACTTGCATTGGTCACTCTGAATACCTGAACTCAGTACCCCTCCCTCTTACTTAAAAGTCGTTGATTGGCTTTTTCATTTCAACAACTAGATCCTGGGAAGTTACTTCTATCTTTTTTTTTAAAGGACTATGGGCAGAGAGCTGTGGGTGGTCTGTTGATCTAGTCAGACTGAGGGAGATCTTCTATCTTCCACCTCTAGGCCTTTTTCTGATGAAGTGGTTGAGCTACTGCTAGGCTCACATAAAGGGATATGGGTTGCTTCTTCAACTCTGTCCTCTTCTAGACTTTGTGTGCCTTACTTTTTAAGGGCTTTTCTTCAGACGTTGGAGGGTTAAGTCTCTTCTAGACTTATAGCAGTACTTCACAGGCTGCTTGACAAAATGCTGTCTTTGATAATGACAAGAGCTGGGGGTGGCCTTCAGCAAGGATTTTCTTATCAACAGTGAAGTAAGAAGTTTGAGTAGAGTGAAACAAAAAAGCCTCTCTGAGACTTTAGCGAGAAATGTAAAAGGACTGAGTTCAGGTACTCGAAGCGACCAATACAAGTCAACTGTCAATCTACTCAAACTGAGGAGTTACCCTCAGTTAAGCAGCCCTTTATATATTGTTTGCATGGTGTATGTACATATTGTGGCATAACTACTATAAACATATTTATGAGTATCATACCATATGAGCATGATTCACCATTGGGTGATAAGTATAACATGAGAATGCAACATGCATCAAGGGTCTTTGGAACCAATAAGGCAGTGCCTTCTGTAATGGAAGAAAAGAAAGACAAATTAAATACTCATGTATCAGAGACTTCTGATGCCTCGGTGCCAGTTACACAGGGCAGGAATTAAAGGGCAGTGCCCTTCATATAAGAAAAGAGGGAATAGGCTAGTGGTACCCAAGGGTGTAACACTTGTCATGAGAGATTTGTTCTCTTCTAGATCATGTGATCTTCATTGTCATGTGATGAGTCATGTGTTAGTCACATGACCTGGCTTATGTCAGTTGGAAGTGCGAAAGCATCTAAGTTCAATTGTGAACTTTTGGGTTCATAACAGTAAGAATGACTAGCAAGAATAGGGTGTAACAATCACTATTGTTATCACTTCTATACAATGGCACACTCTTCTGAAGAAGACAAAGATTAGATCTCGACAATCTTATCTTATCATATCATGGCAATCTCTGAAGATGTTTGCACAGTTGCATGTCCTGATCTTATTAGTGACACTTAGAAGAATCCTTGATGGATAAAAAGGAGATCACCTTATCTCCACTGTCAGAAGAGAGATCTGAGATCTCTAAAGGAAGATCCCATAAGATTGGATCATAAATTGATCCTAGGACTTAGAAGCAGCACATGAGGTTGCCATGAGATATAAGAGAAGATGGTGCCTTCTCTTCCATTTGATGTACCATGAGGAGGACACATGTTCCCTTATCAGAAGGACACTGACATGGCCTCTGGATAGCCACAGTCATATGATACAGTATTTACCATATGAGGTCATACATAGCCTTATCAGAAGATGTATATAAAGTAGTAGGGCTAGCAGTAGAAGCCTCCAGTCTTGTTTACTTGGATCTCACCTGCACTGCTGGTGCTCTACCAATCAGGCTCAGTCCATCCACCTCCCTTGCTGACAAAGCAACTCTACACCTTTGATAGGCTATCCTCTTGAAGTTTAAAGAAGTTGACCATTTCATAGGACAAGGGCAAGGAGTATAACTTCTGAGAACCAACTCATATTGTTCTTCTGCTTTCCTTCTTCTTTCTTCTACTTCTACCAGTTGTCCTTGGAGCCCCTGTATGTAAGCATGAACAGCAGCTAGGTCCTTCTTGAAACAAATTGTCATCCTCTACTAATACAAATGGAAAGGAGGAGATAAGTAAGAATCTTATCTATTCTTCTGTGGGTTGCAATAAGGATCACCTTCAGAGGTTGCAATGATGGTTGCCTTCAGAGATCTCTTTGTATTCCAGAACCTTATCAACCCTATCTTCTGTAAGGGCAAAGGGCAAGTGGCAGTGACAGGACTTGTACACCAATGAAGAGGGGAGTGGTTGAGTAAGCAACTCCACTTAGCTACTGCCAGGAGCCTGACTGGATGATAGGGGCCTTAGACCATAAAATCCAAGTAAGCAAGACTAGAGGGCATCTACCACTAGCTCTGCTACTTATATACATCTTCTGATGAGGCTATATATGACCTCATATGGTAAATACTGTATTGTACCATTGTGGCTATCCTGTGGCCATGTCAGTGTCCTTCTGATAAGAGAACATGTGTTTGCCTCATGTATATCAAATAGAAGAGAAGACACCACCTTCTATCTTTCCTTATGGCAACCTCATGTGCCACTTCTAAGTCCTAGGATCAATCTATAATCCAATCTTCTTCATCTAAGATCCAACCACAATGAGATCTTCTTCTGGAGATTTCAGATCTTGCTTCTGGTGGTGAAGATACAGTGATCTCCCTTCTGTCTATCAAGGATTCTTCTAAGTGTCACTGATAAGATCAGGACATACAACTATATAAACATCTTTGGAGATTGCTGTGATAAGATAAGATAATCGATATCTAATCTCCTTCAGAGGAGTGCGCTGTTGTATGGAAGTGATAACAATGGTGATCATCACACTTCTTATACTGTTGTACTTCTTTCTTCAAGTGAGTGATGCAAACAAGGGCTTCTTCTAGGGTTCTCCTTTGGTATTCAATGATCTGATCAACATGGTAGAGGGTGGCAAAGGGAATGAACTGAGCAGGGTTTCTTCTGTGCTTCCCAGAAAAGAACACTTTTCTGTTTGAAATAAGGATAGAGAGTGTAATGATCACTATCATTATCACTTCTGTGCAATGGCGCACTCTTTTGAAGAAGATGAAGATTAGATTTCGACAATCTTATCTTATCTTATCACAGCAATCTCCGAAGATGTTTGTACAGTTGCATGTCCTGATCTTATCAGTGACACTTAGAAGAATCCTCAATAGATAGAAGGGAGATCACCTTATCTCCATCACCAGAAGTGAGATCTGAGATCTCTAGAAGAAGATCCCATCATGATTGGATCTAGATTGGATCATAGATTGATCCTAGGACTTAGAAGTGGCACATGAGGTTGCCATAAGGTTAGATAGAAGGTAGTGCCTTCTCTTTTATTTGATGAACATGAGGAGAACACATGTTCCCTTATCAGAAGGACACTGACATGGCCACAGGATAGCCACAATGATATGATATAGTATTTACCATAAGAGGCCATACACAGCCTCATCAGAAATTATATATAAGTAGTAGGGCTAGCAGTAGAAGCCTTTAGTCTTGCTTGAAACCAAAAGACTTCTTCTACTTCAAAGGATAGCCTATCAAAGGCATAGTGTTGCTTATTCAGCAAGGGAGGAGATGGAGTGAGTCCCACTGGTAGAGCACACTGGTTAGGTGTGAGATCCAAGTAAACAAGACTGGGGTTTAGCCAGTTGAGTTCCCTGGGTTTATATAGCATAGAGAACTGTGTGTACATATTGTGTAACTATCCTAATTGAGACACTCCCTATCTAGGCTGTGTATGAGAAGTGATAAGTACATCAGAAAGTCCATCAGAAGACATAGCTGAGATAATGGTAATTAATAGAGCATGTAGAACATGAGACATAAAAGAGAAGGAGGGCAGAAATGAATGTGAGAACATAATGGGCAGTGCTGACCATTATGGTTAGATGAGATCTGTATCTTAGATGAGATCTGCTGTAACGGCTCGTTACTTTCATGCTTCAGACTTAGAAGCGATGGCAAGAACCGGCATCGATGCACAGCCCAAGCCTTTACAGCTTTGACAGCTATCTTATCTTTGTTACGAATCCAATAAAAGTCCACGGGACTTAGACGTTTTTCTTCGCTTTCGACTTACATAAGCCAGGTCACGTGACTAACCCCGTGACACATCACATGACGATGAAGATCACATGATCTAGACGAGACCCGAATCCTTTGCGACAAGTGTCGCACCCTTGGGCACCACTAGCCCGTTTCCACTTTCCTTATACGTAGGGCACTGCCCTTTCATCTCCGTCCTGTGCAATTGGCACCGATGATAGAAGTTACGACACACACGAGTATTTAATCCCCATCTCTTCTCTTCCATTTCAGAAGGCACTGCCTTTATTGGCTCCGAAGACCCTTGATGCACGACGCATCCTCATGTTTACTTATCGCCCAATGGCCAATTATGCTCTTATGGTACGATTTCTCTAAATACGTTTATGGTAGCTATGACACACATGTACAAATATGAACCCATGAATATATATACGAGACACCAACTAGGACAACGGTCCTCAGTTTGGTTGTCTTGGAGTTTTCCCTTAATCAGGACAGACTTGCAAGCCCGCTACTCAGTTCTTTCCTCCCCCTTGTTCTGTTTTCGTTTCACAGCCTAGATAAGCTCTACCTCGATTAGGATAGACACAGCTATGTATCATTGCCTATATAAACCCAGGTGACTCGACTGGCTAAACCCCAGTCTTGTTAACTTGGATCTCACACCTAACCAGTATGCTCTACCAGCAGGACCCCTGACAGTAGTCACTCCCCCCTCCATCGCTTACAAAGCACCCTACACCTTTGATAGGCTATTCTCCACCCTCTGAAGTTTGAAGAAGTACGTCGGTTACATCAGTCAGACTCCTGGCAGTAGCTAAGTGGAGTTGCTTACTCAACCTTTAACCAACGTCGTCCTCAACTATAAAAGGAGGAGATAAGATAGAAATCTTATCTGTATCTTCAGAGGGTGTGATAAGGATCGCCTTCAGAGTCACTCTTCATACTTCAGAACCTTATCAACCCTATCTTCTGTAAGGGCAAAGGGCAAGTGATGGTGACAGGATATGTCCACCAATGGAGCAAGGAGTGGTTGAGTAAGCAACTCCACTTAGCTACTGCCAGGAGTCCCGCTGGTAGAGCACACTGGTTAGGTGTGAGATCCAGGAAGTTAACAAGACTGAGGGGCATCTACTGCTAGCCCCTGCTACTTATATACATCTTCTGATGAGGCAGTGTATGGCCTCATATGGTAAATACTACATCGTACCATTGTGGCTATCCTGCGGCCACGTCAGTGTCCTTCTGATAAGGGAATATGTGTTACCCTCATGTCCATCAAATGAAAGAGAAGGCTCTGCCTTCTATCTACCCTCATGGCATCCTCATGTGCCGCTTCTAAGTCCTAGGATCAATCTATGATCTGATCTTCTTTATCTAAGATCCAGCCACGATGGGATCTTCTTCTAGAGATCTCAGATCTCTCTTCTGGTGGTGGAGATAGTACGATCTCCCTTCTATCCTTCGAGGATTCTTCTAAGTGTCGCTGATAAGATCAGGACTTGCAATCGTGCGATAAGATGTCGGAGATTGCCGAGATAAGATAAGATTGTCGAAATCAAATCTTCTTCAGAGTGCACCTGTTGCGCGTAAGTGATAACGATAGCGATCGTTACACAACCACTCCCCTCTTCATCAGTGTACATATCTTGTCATCAACACTTGCCCTTTGCCCTTACAGAAGATAGGGTTGACAAGGTTCTGAAGCACGAAGAACAACTCTGAAGGTGATCCTTATCGCACCCTTTGAAGTCACAGATAAGATCCCTATCTTATCTCCTCCTTTGATAGTTGAGGAAGTACATTGGTTACAATGGAAGCTCCAGTCTTGTTCACTTAGAACTTTCACCTAATAAGCAGATAAGCAGCCAGGTAGCTCACTTGGTCCAGATCTTCTTTGCTATATAAGAGAAGACCTTAACAAGGTCTAACTGGATCCATCTCCCTTCACTACTTGATTCCATCTTGAAGGCCAACCTCAGAAGTTCAGAAGGTTAGATTTATTTCACTTCTATTTTGAGTAATCAGTACAGTTCCACCATGAACTGTGAGATAAACTGTGGTCTGTGATCTAAAATCACCTTCCTAGAGAGCCTGTGAAGATAGAAGATGTGGTCACAGAAAATGATGACAACTCCCTTTGAAGTGATGTTGGTCAGGACAGTGAACAAGTGGATCATCTTTGTGAATCTTAGGGTTATAAGGTCATGCCCAGACTTGCTCCAGACAAACATGCCCCCACCTCATGTGTGGCTAGACTGCCATATGTGTGACTCATGGTTCATTCTATTTATGCTATCTCTGATATTATGGTCTGGACCACAATATGTTCTCTAGTCTAGACTGATGCCGCTATCTATTGATATCATAGACCCTCTAGCCTGCCTCCTGTATCACACATGTAGATATATGTGTTCCCCTCATGTAGTGATGTCATGCTATGTAGTAGGTAGTATATAATATAAGTGATCCAGTAGTAAAGCTCTTCGGCTTTATTCACTTGATCTTGACAACTCTGAAGCTGATGCTTGAAACAAAAAAGCCAATTAAATGACTTTTAAGTGGAGAAGGGGGAACTGAGTTCAAATACTTGAAGCAACCAATACAAGTCAACTGTTAAGTTATTCAAACTGAGGAGTTACTCTCAGTCAAGCAACCCTTATATATTGAGTGCATAATGTATGTACATGTTTGTGTGTAATTCCATAAACATATTTCTAGGAAGTCATATCATATGAGCATAATGCACTATTGAGTGATAAGTAAGGCATGAGGGATGTGTGTGCATCAAGGGTCTTTGGAAACAATAAAGGCAGTGTCTTCTAAAATGGAAGGGGAGTAAGCAGAGATTAAATAGGCATGTATGAAGACTTCTGATATTGGTGTCTGTTACACCATGGACAGAAATGAAAGGGCAATGCCCTATATATAAGGAAGGAAAGGAATGGGCTAATTGGTGCCCAAGGGTGCAACACTTTGTTGCAAAGGGTTCAAGTCTCATCTAGGTCATGTGACCCTGCATCGTCATGTGATAAATCACATTGTTAGTCATATGATCTGGATTATGTCAATGAATGTAGAAAAATGTCTAAGTCCAGAGGGCTTTTGTGGATTTGTAACAATGCTCAACCTTGCCCTGTTCAATACGAACATTGACAATGATAGCCAGTCTATTACCTTTCAAAGTAAGACTCCCCTTCTCAAAGTAACCCTTCTTGAAGACATGCTCTTCTTCCTGATTCATACTATATTCCCCCCTCTCCATAAGGATATATTGGCTGATGTTCCATGTTACAACTGAGAGAGTTTGGTTGTTCTGTTTCATGCTCAGCCAGTGTAGAGAACACCACTTTCTCTAGTTCTCCACCAGTGGCAAGCTGGTGAGTGGCAATAGTTCTGGGAACAAAATGGTCCTTACAGGGCCATGCCTTTCCACACTTGCAGCAGAGTCCTTGAGCATGAGCTTGCACCAGATCTATAGGAGCATCTCTGCCTGGCTTGATCTCAGGGGCAGGAGATCTGGACAATATGGTAGTAGGGGGATTGGAACATGATGGAGAAGAGGAAGTATTTGTTGTGGGTGTGACCTTCACAGTGTGCCAGTTGTTCCCACAAAAGGGCTGGCTCTTCTTCTTCCTCTCTGCAATCTCTCCAAGTATCAGAGAAGCCTTGATAAGGGCTTCCCATCACATGTGATAGTTGTAACTCTCTAGCAATTGTGGTTGAGAGTGTTTGACATATTCAACCATGTTGTTGTTGATGTGATCCCTTATCAGATTGATAAGGGTTTGGGAGTTTGTTTGCAGGCAGTAACCTGTCTAGATTATATATCACTCTATCCTGGCAAAATAGTTTTTGACCAAGTTAGAGCCTTGTCAAAGGGTGAAGAGAAGGTTCTCCACTTTTCAGATGGTATCTTGAGGGACAAACCTTTCATAAAGTTCATTCTTGAATTGGTTGAAGGTCTGGGCCTTTGACAACAAGAGGTATCCCTGTTCAAATAGAGATCAGTGAAGTTATCAGCTTCATTGATTCCCTTCATGAATGAGAGCACTATCAAGATCTTTTAATGATCCTGTGGCTCTGTAGCAAACCCAGCCAGGTACACTTCTATAGTATTCCACCACTAGAGGAACTTGGCCTTATTGCTAATGAAGTCCTTAGGCTTCCTGATGATTGACTTTCTAATGGTGATGCTATATTTGTGTTGGATTTTGTATTGGGGAACTCCTCTGGAGAACCCCACGAATGGTGTCAGAATGGCTAGTAAAGGCCAAGAAGAGTAGTGTGATCATATGGACACATCGGTCCCAGATTAGCAGATGGTAAGGGGAGATGGTGGCACAAGGGGGCAGGTGAAGTTAGGGCAGAGGATGCCCCTCAGCACAGAGGGAAATTCGGACAGTGGTATTATATTGATCAGAGGGTGTTGGGCTTGTTGGACCCAGTATTTGTTGTACTGGTGGAAGAATTCTGCCAGTTCTTCTTATTGTTGCCATCCCTTTATATCAGGAATGGCTGCAGAGTATGGTGTGGGCACCACCAGTTGGGGAGCACCTTCAGATCAGGGGAGGGAAGAGGTCAGGATGATGGTGGTTGGAGGACAGGAGGGTGGTGAAGGAGCTCACAATGTAGCTCTGCTAGCTGTATAAGCCTCACTGTCTTGTGGATATGGTGACAACATCCTAGTCCCAGACAAAGGAGGTCACAGTGGTGGAGAGGGGTAATCTTTGCACAGACAAATCTGGCATTGTGAAGAAGGTGGCAGTTGTAATGGCTTATTACTTTCATGCTTCAGATCTAGAAGCAATGGTAAGAACTGGCATAGATGCACAACCCAAACCATTACGTCTTTGATAGGCCAGAAGCTTATCTTATCTTATCTCGGCATTCTCCAGTATTTTATCAGATATCACATGATTGCAAGGACTTATCTCTTTCTTCCCTTTTCCTTTCTCTCATACACTTGCTGACATATAGCAGATCTGATCTAAGATACAGATCTCATCTAACCATACTGGTCAACACTGCCCATATGTTCTCATGCTCATCTCCACTCCACTTCTCTTCCATGCCTCATATAACACATGCCCTTTTAATTACCACTATCTTGGCTATGCTTTCTGATGGACTTTCTGATGTACTTATTGCTTCTCACACATAGCCTAGATAAGGAGTGCCTCAATTAGGGTAGACACAGCCATGTACCATGCCTATATAAACCCAAGGAGCTCAACTGGCTAAACCCCAGTCTTGCTTACTTGGATCTCTCATCTAAACCATGAGCTCTACCAGTCAGGCTCAGTTCCCCTCACCCTCCTGCTTAATAAGCACTCTATGCCTTTGACAGGCTATCCTCTATAAAGGGCCAATGCTTTATGCTGCTCTCAGAAGTCAGAAGAAGTCTTTCCATTTCAGCAGTAGAGTAGTACATTGATATCTGTATTGACACAGGAGAATAGGGAGCAGTGGTGAGACTCTGACAGGAGTCCTCATTGAGCTTGGGCACAAGCACTGGTTACATGAGCCACAGCTGGAACTTGTGAGGGTAGGGAGATGCCATGATGGTGAAGGTTGAGGGCACATCTGCCAAATCACTGTTAGTACTCCTGAAGGACATTCACAGTGTCAAGCACAAATACAACAGGGGAAGGGATGACCAGTCTACACTTCTGAAGAGTATCAACAAGGTCCTTCAATGGTTGGTAAGACCATTGGGTGAAGAAACATGAGATAAGAGGAGAGTTTTCCCAGCAGCTAGGCTAGACCAAATGAGGAGGGGAGTGAAACAAAAAAGCCTCTCAAAGACTTTAGTGAGAAATGTAGAGGAGTGGAGTTTTGAGCACTCAAAGCGACCAGTACAAGTCAACTGTCAAGCTTCTCAAACTGAGGAGTTACTGAAGCGAACCTAACACTGATGACTTCTTCGTGCGAGGAACCTTGACGTGGACCAAGAGAAAGGATGTGCAGCGTCAAAGGGGAAGCGTCCTTTGTTGTCCAGGGACTATACTGGGACTGAGTGAGTCCACTAATCTTTACAATCACTGTATTAGGTGAAAGTATCAAGTGAACAAGACTGGAGCTTCTGTAGCTCAGTCTCTACTTCTTATATACAGTGAGTGGGAGGCTGTGTCCTGTCCTTATAAGTAAAT
>JBBPTS010000310.1:0-10859 GCA_038094235.1 Fistulinella staudtii
AATCACTGTATAGATAGACTGTACATGGAACAATATTCCTATTGCTCTGATATATATATGCCATTGACCCACGACATTGGAGCGACGAACAGAATTGATTACAAGTACATTCGACGACATACATCTAGCTAACATCCATGGCCTCGCCCGTGATTGGCACGACCTGTTCGTCCACGACCAACGTTCTGATGCTCTGGCTCTTCCAGGCTGTGGTCCCCCGTCTGAAGGTGTATTTACGCTCCTTTTCGACACGCTCGTTGGGCTTGACAAAGTTGCGCAGCATCTCGGTGCCGGCTGCAGTGATGACGCACGCATCGACATTGGAACCCGAACCAAGATCGTTGAAGATACCTGCCGAAATGGCGGCCGTTACCAGCTGAAGGGCTTCGGCTCGCTGTAAGAGGTGACGTCAGCGTTTTGAGTGTCTGATAGAACAGTGAACTCGGACCGTCATATTGGGCTTCCAGCCACTCTCAAAGACGGCCATGGCTGCGAGACTGCCTGACCCCATGGTGACGTAGGGGAGCTTATCCGTGGAACCGTGTGGATGAATCGTAAAGAGCTGCGGGCCGGTGACGTCGACGCCGCCGAGGACGAGTGCCGCACCGATCTCGCCTTGGTGTCTACAATAGAATGGTTTCAATCCCGATCGGAGACGAGAGGCGAGGACGGACCGGAATAAATGCTGCTTGAGCATCGTCATGGCAGTGACCACGCGTGGTTTGCGCCCCGTCGAGAGCGCGTGCAACTCCACATTGGACGAGATCATGGCGGTGACGAATTCTGTGTCTGCTGCCGTTCCAGCACCACAACAGCGGATGGACTCGGAGATGTAGTGTATCTACGCGCGCGAGCTGGAGACAGTCGCACAAGTCGACAACGGATACGCACCTTTTCGCAATTCTTGTCGGCGACAATGTCACCCTCTGTCGCGCGGGTATCTGCGCCGAGCACAATGCCATCTTGGAAAAGACAACCGACGATGGTGGTACCAGTGCTCGTCGCCTTAGGTAGCGGCAGACCTTTCTCTGCCAAAAAGTGATTGCTAGTGGTGATATGAACGTTTATCTGGAGTGTCATCGCGACACTGCTCACCGTATCGCGTTCGAAAAGTCGAACGCAGACGTTCTGTAGACGTTGTCCATCGTTGTCGTCGTCGTCGTCGTTGGTAGTTAATCTTGATCTGAAGCATACGCGTCTTTGCCCCCGTAGGCCCAATGGCACTGCTTTCCTTGTGGGGCCACTCTGACCCCCAGACACTGCCTTGTTCGTCGCAGTCAACCGCAGCGCCCAAACGCCTCTCGTCGTCCTCCACAGCGAGCAAACGCAGACATGGACAATTGGTCAAAGTTTCAATCGAGCATCTCCAACATCAACTTTACCCAGTCAGCAAGCAAATTCGCAAAGGGCTTCAACTCGAGCGTCCAAGCCACCCGCGAACGTCTGGGTCAAATCGCACCCGACGAAATCACAGAACTACCCCAAGGTCGGCGTCGTAAACGTCGTTTCAGCCTGGATCTAACCCCCACACAGAGTACAAGGACCTCGAGACTCGCGTGGACGCGCTCCGCCAAGCCCACGTCGCTCTGCTCAGGTGAGCTTTCACGACGGGTGCACGGTCGTTTGCTGACCCCACACAGGATTACCAGGGCGTACGAGTCCGAATCGTATGACTACCCCACCCAGATTCAAGAATCCATCACCGAACTGTCCACCACCATTGGTCACGGCATCACTAACTTCGCTGCCACTAACCTCAAGGGGACCAACATCCCCGCCCCTGCCCCCGTCGCCCCCGTCGCGGCGCAGCACAAGACCCTCCCGCATGCACTCGGGAGGGCGGCCACCACTGCTGCGACGGTGCTACAGAGCGCACCGGGGGGCAACGAGGATAAGCTCGGTAGGGCCCTTGGCTTGTATGCGGGCGCTTGGGAGAATATCTCGGACGCCCGCATCCAGCAGGATGATGGGATTCGAAGGAGGTATCTCCAGCCGTGGCAGACAACCTTGTCAACCTCGATCAACGTCGCTATGAAGGCCCGTCAGGCTGTTCGTGCCAGCAGACTTGAACTTGACGCAGCCAAACAATCGTGAGCCGGCATATCTTCCCTTGCGCGTCTGACTGGAACGAGCCCTTAGATTGAAGACAGCAAGTCCCGCCAAGCAAGAGCAGGCCAGGCTCGATATTGAGAACGCAGAAGATGACCTGGTACAAAAGACCGAGGTCGCGATTACCCTCATGAAGACTGTTCTCGAGAACGTGCGCATCAGCTGATTACCTTTTCTGCCGAGAATCTCACGCACCCTTAGCCAGAACCGATTAAAAACCTAAACGAGCTCATCAAAGCCCAAGTATGTCTCCCTTTGTTGACCATTTTAAGTCACTAATATCCGCTCAGTTAATTTACTTTTCCTCCGCCGCCGAGGCGCTCTCCTCCGCACAAGGCGAAATGGAAGAATTGAGCGTAGCTGCCGAGGGTGAATACAGGTAACCTTATTTATTTCAACCGCTGCCATCATCTAACATCGACTTTCAGAAAGTCTCGAGATCATTAAACGATTACCTCAAGCATGGCGTTAATTGCAGCATGCGAGACGTTATTTCATGCCAACTTACGGATACGGTTATATACTGTATGGCCCTTGAACGGTCGGCTCTACCATTCATTCAAGGCCTGACTTTTCTTTTCTTTCCTCTGAGCTCTATGTAACTTGTGTAATCCGACGACCTCGTTAGACCTGTTCTCGATTGCGCCAAAGTGACAGCTTGATGAAGTCCAGTTCTATTCACCTTGCTGGATTGCATGATGTAGTTATGAGAATCTGCCTCTTAGTATTTGTTAGCTAGCACCTAAGTTCTGGTTTTCATACTCATTGGATGATCCCGCTCGAACCCGGCGACGGATGAGACTTTCGGCACATGGTCGAGGTGGGGTATATCTCCTCGAGTCGACCTCACTCATCTTCCATCCTCGCGTATAAATCGGCCAATGTGGCTGTTTGAAGAGTGATAGCAAGAAATGGAAATGGCGCGTATGTATGCACTTACTACAGAAGGCGGCCGGATCAGCAAAACGGAAAGTGGTCAGGACTAGTCATGCTTGCCGAGGATGACGTCCACACAAGCAAGTATACATACACACCGTGTGAGTCTCGGCTTCATCCTCTAAGCGAAGGCAATGCGTATGGAGCAAATGAGGGCTGCCCCCATCAGCTGACACATTCAAATCAGTGAAATCGCAAAATGTTCAGAACCAGTTTTAGTTGGTTACAACTTGTTTTCGGCTAACAGGCTTGCTGTCATGGGCTGAGGACCTTGTTTGCCTTTTTGAGCGCAACTTCGACCAATCACAGTTCTCCAAGAGCCACAGGAAAGTCCTCAAGTGATAACGTCACTTTCTGCGTTGCTGATGAACTTCAAGTTGTGTAACCTAACTTGTTCTGCTGCCAGCATTACCGACGGCGGGTCCACGACCATCCCTAATTAGGCCTAGATATTCGGGTGGGTGAACTTGTACGTACTTATTACTTGCTCAGTGAGTTGTCTCATGGGTATATAAGTTGCTTATGTTGCACGCTAACACGTAAGTAATGTCTTCTCCAGATGTCCTCTCCTCGCTCTCGCCTACTCTCTCAGAAAAGTTGAAGCAGAAAACCGTGGAAGTTTGGTCTAAGATTATCCGGGATAATTACCATACCCAGTTCGCTCAGACTGCAACAGAACTGGCTGGATTTCGCAATGAGACAGTTGGTCTTATTGATGGCATGGACAATGATACCCTTTCCGAGTCATTTAGGAAAGCGGTCCCGCTCACAACCTACGAGTCATATGCGCCATTCATCGCGAGGTTGCTTGAAAATCCATGCAAAGCAAGTGCGGTGATCGACTTGTTGGCACCTGGTCTACCGGATTACATCATTAACTCTAGTTCAACATCCGGTGGTCGCCCAAAATGCTTCCCCAAGTACAATTACTTTGTATCTTCAGGTCCTGATCCACACGCAAGTTTTGACCCAGCGCGGAAACGCACTACAGCACACGTCCTGTTTCTCCTCTGGTCTCCGGTGCATATTGAAGATGACAACGCGCACCCCGTCAAGACTGTGTATTCGACTGCCGTATCGGTTGCACAAATGAGGACACTCTTCAGTTTGCATCCTGAAGAAGACAAAGAAAGGATGGGATCATTTGGTACGACGCAAATTATCTGCCCCGCGAGTTTTGTAAGCTTATCGTTTATTTAGTACTTGACCATGCCGCACCATTCGCCGCTGCATTTGTCAAGGGTATGCGCTCCTACCTCCTTATCCATGTACTGTTTGCGCTCTGTAGCAAGACACTCGAGACGATGACTATTTCATATACCAGCATGTTTGTAGACATGATGCGTCATCTCGATGCGGAATTTGATGTTGTCGTGGATTGCATTTCCAGCGGTTCTATCCCAGACTGGGATGGGATAGCAGCAATCCGTCCATACTTGGAGGTCAGCGCCAACTATCGAAATCTATATCAAATTCTGACTCTGAACCAGATGAACATGTTTCCAGACCCTGAACGCGCCTCCGAGTTGCGCAGTCTTGGTCCTCCCTCCTCTCAGGAAGCGTGGTGTAGTCGTGCGTGGCCGAACCTGCGCTGCATTACTATTACTGCTAGTGGTTCCTTTGCCACCCATCTCCCGCTGGTGTGTTTGTTGTCTGATTATATATTTTCCGCAGCTTCTCAATACTTTTGAGTAGGTTCAGTGGTACATTGGCCCTGGCATATCGACGCGCCCGCGGGGTTACGGGGCCTCGGAAGGTCGAGTTGGTCGACCTTATAATTCTGCCGACATGAATCAGTACAAGATCTATAGCGACCAATTTAGGCCTAATAGTGAAGGTGTCATTGAATTTTTAGATGTTAGTGAAGATGATTCGATCAATGCACTTTCTCAAATCGTACGTCCCCTACAGAGACGTCGATGACGTTCGCTGCTGACTACATCTCAGTGGGAAGTTAAACCAGGGAAACAGTACGAGGTTGTTTTAACAACACCAGATGGGCTATGGCGATATCGGCTTGGGGATGTGGTCGAAATCATTGGGTTTGATCCAACAGATGGTGTTCCAGTCATCGGGTTTATTGAGCGCCGCAAGTTAGTTTGTACACATTCGCTTATGCTTTTGCTAATGCCGCGCCTCGTTAGCGTCGTAATCCGGTTCTTGTATTTCATGCTCACAGAAAAAGAATTGCGTGCTGCAGCAGCACGCATGACTCTGAATACGACAGTTCAAATGGTCGGTTGGACTACAATAATTGATCACCGGTGTACGCCAACTACGATTGGGTTCTTCGTTGAGCTCGCAGGTGACCAAGGTACGACTTTGCCAGTCTTCATCGCTCGGCTGTCGATACTGATGATGTATGTATGTTCCGCTGCATTCTCCACCCAGGATCCGACCTTACACACTTGAGAGACAATGTATTTGACGAGTTGTCACGGTTAAATGGCACGATTGTAGAAGCCACTAGTGGAGGGTTTTTCTGCAAGCCAACCATTCGTTTGGTTTCATATGGAACATTTAGCCGATTCCTTCAGTTGAAGGTAGAGGAGAACGGCAGTCAAAACTTAGGTCAGCTGAAAGTGCCCGTCGTGCTGTCAAAGGAGTTCCATATGACATGGTTTTCGAACCAAGTGGAACGGGAACTTTAATATACGTTGCATACACTGTACTGGTGGGGTCGGGTTAGGCGCGATCTGGGTATAGGCTGGTTCGTAATAGTCGTAGATACATTACACATTTACCAGCGTTTTCGCCAAAGGCTTTGCCCTGTCATTTCGCTTGTCTACTATATCATGTCCGCCCCCTTGTCGTGTCCGACTTGAATACATGGGCTTTCTGACCATAGCAGTGATTCACGAACAATGGAGGTTGGTACGGGCGCTTGGACAATATTTTATAAAACTCTCTGAAACATGGAGAAAACTCCTGCATTAAGAGCTGCATCTCCGCGGCCGCCAAAAAAAACAGCTGTCTTGGTAAGGAGAGACAACAGGAATGTTTGTTCAACTCCGAGCCCCTTCCAAGTCATTGCCCCCACTCGACGAACATCGTCTCTCTCATAGGCTAGCATCGAAGATCTTCATAACCCAAAACAATGCATCGAAATGACATGAGAACCAGCTTATTACTGCACCTCGGGGCGCTTGTGTCAGGCTTGCTAGAACCCGCAATGCGCAACACTTCAGCCAAAACAAAGTTTGGGGGCGAGAACATAGGATTTGATCGAGTACTACAGAAGATAAAGTGCAAAACCAGCACCTAGGACAGAGGAGCGAAACGGCGAAGGGAAAGGGAATCGTGACGGACGGATAAGATGATAGAGCAGCGATGATGACTAATACTAAACAAGCACACTTGCCAGACATTGACTCACACAAAACCCCCAGTAGCTTCAAGTGTCGTTGATGCGGCATGTTTCTCAAGCTTTTCTAATTAGGATGGTAACGAAATGGTATCCCAAGCAGCTGCATCATTTATACTTACTCGACGGACTCATCACGGGTCACATATGACCCCAATTATGTTATGAGCGCCCTAAGGCTTACTGGGGTTAACGGTGGGTGACGAATAGCTGATCACACAGCTACAGCGCTCAAGGTTCAACACTCACTTTTCTATCATTAGTTAATGATGCGGAAACTAGTCCTTTTTAGTTCCTATGGCAAGCAAGCCGAACAAACAGTGGCTTGGGACTCTTGGCCACGAGTGTACATGTCATGCACGTCGTTCGGTAAGTAAATTCTACTCCGTTGGCGAGACATAAACAGGCTGCGATTCCCTTCTAATACCGTCAAATATGTAACGCAAGTGACATTGCGTCCATGCCTAGAATGGCATCATTTCGGCTCACCGCCAACTACAGTACTTGCATAAAGGGCGTACAGACAAATTCTATGGCATTTGGTCCATCGCATCCTCATGTGCCACCAGGGTCCCCTTCCCGCTCTGCTGCCTTTGCTCTCTGAGCGACTCCAGCGGAAAGTTGATAGCCTTCGGTCCAAGATCATCATGCAAAACTATAACACGCGATTCGCTCAGACCGCATCCCAGCTTAGCGAATTCCGCGATGTGACGGCCGACCTTGTGGATGATATGGATGACAAGACCCTTTCCGCATGTTTTTGTAATACGGTCCCATTGACAACCTACGACTCATACGCGTCATTGATGACACGGTTTCTTGATAAACCTTGCAAAGTAGGCAACATAGCCGACTTGTTTGCGCCTGGCCTCCCCGACTATATTTGTAGGTCTAGCTCGACCTCTGGTAGTGTCCCAAAAGTATTCCCAAAGTATAATCGCTTGCCGAAGATTCCCTCGGATGTTGGTTTGCACAAGATCTTGGTTTCAATGCGGAAACGCACTACTGCGTTCATAGTCTATCTCTGGTGCGAACCAATCCACATCGAGGATGAGAACGATCATCCTGTCATGTATTTGTCCCCTGTGTCAGTCATGCACCATCGGACTCCCTTGAATTTGCATCCTGAAGAAGATGATCGAATGATGGGAATGTTCAGTAAGTTATAGGTTGTTTATACCCCACACCCGATGTTGCTTATCATACTTTCAGTGTTCGACCATGCTGCTCCGTATGCTGCTGGCTTTATAAAACAATGGCGCACCTTCCTTTTTATACATGCATTGTTTGCGATTAGTAGCAGGTCACTCGAGACTATGACCATGTCGTTCATCTCCACGTTTGTGGATATGATGCGCTACCTCGATACGGACTTCGATATGGTGGTGGATTGTATTGCAAACGGAACTGTTCCTGATTTGGATGGAGTGACAAAAGTCCGTCATTATTTGGAGGTCAGTGAGATAATGCAAATGGATATGAGAGACTGAAAGGTTGCCAGATAAACATATCACCGGACCCCAAACGTGCAGAAGAGCTGCGTAATTTTGGCCGCCCATCTTCCCGTTCAGGATGGTGTGCCTTGGTTTGGCCGAACTTACATTCGGTCGTCGGTATTGCCAGTGGTTCCTTTGCGCCATATGTTCCATTGGTTCGTTTATCATCTACACATTTTGTTGGCATTCCCTCACAGCTTCTGTGCAGGCCGAGTGGTTCCTTGGATCCAACGCGAAGATACGACCCAATGGTTATCCCGCGACAGAGGCTCGGATTGGGTGGTCCTATGACCTTGACGAACTAAACCAGATCAAGATATCCACCGATGATATCATTGAATTTTTGGACGTGGCCAAGAGCGATTCTATCAATGCCCTTGTGCAAGCTGTATGTATGTGCCAGAATGGTAAGCTCACTATTGACATATCTTGTAGTGGGAGGTGGAGCCCGGCAAACCATATGAAATTGTTTTAACAACTCATGACGGCTTGTGGCGATATCGCCTGGGTGACGTAGTCGAGGTTGCTGGCTTTGATCCAGCGGATGGCGTACCCATCATCAAATTCAAAGGGCGCCGCAAGTGAGTGCCTCGGTGACACCTCTCAGTGTGTTCGTTGACCCGGCCGTTGGACAGCATGGCCATCCGATTACCTGGTGCGGTTACGTTTAACGAAGAAGATTTGACCGCTGCCATATCATGCATGGCGACAAGCATGGCGACGAAAGTCGTTGGTTGGACTGCCACAGTAGACACGCGATTGGCTCATTCCACGGTCGGATTCTTTGTCGAGGTCGCCGCGGAACGAATGAAAGGTACAGCTTTATCCCGGTACTGGTCATTTTTGTACTTGTCTTGCTCATGCGACACGCTCGGCGTGGTTTTTAGTCTCCGATCTTGAGCTTGCGATGAGGCACTTGATTGATATGTTGTCTCCCTCGAAACGAGCGATGGGACAGATTTTGCCGTCCAGCGCAACACAAAAACCAACGATCTGGCTCGTCCGCTGTGGCACGTTTAGTGACTTTCGGCAGCTGAAGCTTGATGAGGGTGAGACCAAGAACGTCGGGCAGGTAAAGATACCCGTCGTGCTGCCCAAGCCCGAGTATGTCGCATGGTTCTTGGATCGGATGGTACAGGAGGTGTAAAAATTCGACCCCGTATCCCTTACTTGTAGTAAAATAGCTGATTGTTGCCAGCTGCGAAATATATGTGCTTTGTTCGTATGCTTCATGAACATGAGGAAAGCCCGATTAAGCGCAATGGTCTTGTCACGTGGCACTGTAAAATCAGCCTGAGAAACTTTTATAGCTCAATTTTTTTTTACTTCTTGTCCTCATCCCACATTGACATTTGCATTCAGATGCGCACTGGTCAGTCGGCGGGGTGAGTGTTTTGAATCTTACTTTGGACTATCTATCACCCATTTTCGTGATGATCCATATTTGCTGTGCACCAGACCGAGTGCATCTGCTCCTTGAGGAACTTTTTACCCTGGCCCTCTTATACGCTCGAGGGTCCTGATCGTTTTTAAAGCATTCTCCCAACCCATATAAACGATTGGCTAATTACTCTTCTCACTACGATCGTCACTCTAGGCGGACAAGGATCAACGAATCGGCCACCAATCTTATTTCCATCTTGCATTAGTACAATGAGTTGTGTATTCGTTACATGCAACATTGATATTCATGCCGTCTTGATCTTCATGTGCACCGATTTCGCGCGAGTGAGTTGGTCATAGCCTACATGCAAGTAAACGAACAGACTCTGGATGATGAACTTGAGCTGGCGACCACACGCACCGAATTTACTCAGACTGATTCCACGACCACTGTTCTTAACGCCGGTCCACGGCAGCGCCGGATCGAGGAAATCGCACCTTTGAATCGCACGTATAAGACAATCGTCAAAACGGATTATGGGATAAGGATATTACCTGTTCAAAAACACAGTCCCAGTTTGAAGTTTGTCAACGATGCGCAAGAAAGCAGCTTCAGAATCAGCATGATCTTGTGCGTTTGTCCAGATGGAAGCCGTCAGCCCATATGGGGAATCGTTCATAAGGCGAATGGCCTCTTCGTCAGAAGAGACCTGTTCCGATGATGCTTATGAACGTTTCACGAAAGAAAAGAAAGGTGAACGGACCCTTTGAATCCCAATGACAGGTCCGAATGTTTCCTCCTGCGACAAGTCTTAGTGTTAACACCCTCCTAGGCTCAAGTATGTCTTACCATCATAACGTCCATAGCTAGACAACGCGGAATTTTAGCAGTCCCCACTTGGTTGAGTGGCCAGTGCACTCACTATGATTAACGTTGACCAAGACCTGCGGTGCAACATAGGCTGTCCCACTTTCTCATCATAAGTTGAAACTTACGGCTTCATGCTTACTACTCACGGTTTCGCTAACGGAAATAGGTCCTCAGGAATAAGAGCTGTCGCACCTGCCTTGACTGGACGCTTCATCAGCTCATCGTATCGAGAAGGGGAGTAGATAAACTCACCGGCATCCGCGATTTGCTTGCGGATCTTGTTTGCACTCACCACACTGACGACAGGTCCCAATGAAGTCTCTGGCTTGGTAGGATCACCTAATGCGTATTTCTTTTGATGTGATACATCAGCTCCACAGGAATCGACGCTCGAAAGAGCTAACCTTAACGAGGTCGACGTATTGAGCTACAAATTCGTCATACACGGATTCATGCACATATATGCGCTTTTGACGACGGGTTGAGTGTCAAAAAGCCCGATATAACAACGCCCCACCTCGATCGCACAACAACTCTGGCCCGAGTTGAACATCGCGCCTTTACATTCACGTCAGAAAGCACAGCTGACGTATCAAAGTCTTACCATCCACGAGCTCTGCGACAGTATACTTTAAGTTTGCATCTGGACGAACGTACGCAGGGTCTTTTCCGCCCAGCTGCCAGTGGGTTAGCTATTGTA
>JBBPTS010000314.1:1592-17850 GCA_038094235.1 Fistulinella staudtii
TCTAGTAAGCTTGCATCTGTTCAAGAGGAGGCGCTGCGCAAAAGTACCAGTCGTTTGGATGAATGGAGGAATACGATTGTTGCCTCGGAGCGAGAACGCTATCGGAAAACGTTTATTGACACGTAGGTTATGAATTGGGCACCGTACGTTACGATTGATTGTGTTACAGGCGCGAGCGTCGCCGGCGTATTACGGCCGTTAGCGAAAGTGTCTTAGGCACATGCTCGGAGCGCGATATGTGGTGTCATCTCGGACCCGAACGGACGTGGAGATTGGATGAGACGGAGGGTCCACATCGAATGCGGTGAGCACTGCCTCTTGTTTTTCGTCTAAATTTTTGCTCATTAGTGTCCAGGAACAAGTTAGAGCCCTTCACGGAGTTACCTGGTTTGGTACTTCGCTCAGAGACTTGTAGCACGATGAATGATGGGGCAGACGTTGAAGTCGCCTCTACCTTGAAGGCGGACTGCTCTTCAAAAGACGACGCAAATGTAATCTCTGAGGAAAACACCAGCGCTCTGACAGACGAGATTGCAGAGGACAAACATCGTAAGGTTCGGCATGAACTTGAACCAGGAGACGTTATCGAGGCCGTGAACACGATCTGTCGCGTATCGGGTGTAGATTCCTACCGTACGCTCACCCGTTCCCTCTTTCTCTGCCTTGCAGGTTGACATTTACCTTGCAGCCGGGTTACTCATTTTTGGGCATACACACCTCTATATGCTGGATGGGCTGATTGAAAATGACATTGGCGAGTTGATTGACGCTGCCGATGCGCCAACAGGATTATTTTTTGTCTCCGGAAGCACGCCTCGTTTACGAGGTCCCCAGAGGGCGAGACGATGGTGGGTTGCGAGTTTGAGTCTTCTGGCATGCACTTATACTCGCGTTTTAGGTCACTCGAACAAATTGCAGGATTTTCCAATAAGTCGTTCTTGTTCAGAGACGTCGCGTACGTAAATATTTGTCGCTTTATGGAACATTGAACTTATAAACACCAGCTTAGAAATCTTCTTCAAGGACAGTCGGACATTATTGGCTGTTTTTCTCGATGGGACTCATCGCCATGATGTGTCACAAAGGCTACAAGGTATCATTGCGCGACATTCGGCTCCAGAGCACACGTCACCGTTGGGGCTAGTCTTGAAAGAGATGAGCATTGCGCTGCCGATTGGAAAAGGAAGACCGGTACTTGGCGCTGATGAAAAGGCGTTAGCAACGGCTCAGCGACAGTGGCAAAATAGAGAAATCAGTAATGTGCGTGGAATTATTCTCACTTTTTGGGCCTCATTTGATGTTTGATTTGTAGTACACCTACTTGAGTGTCTTGAACCAGTTGTCGGGACGCACGCCGAGCGACGCGACGCAGTATCCAGTTTTTCGTACGTTTCTCTTCTTTGATGTGTCTAGGCCTTTGATAAAGCCATCCTCAAAAGCCTGGGTTTTGAAGGACTATACCTCTAGCGTTTTGGATCTGTCATCACCTGACTCATTCAGAGAGTAAGTCGACTTTCTACTTGCACTCCTCCATTTCACATCTTTTAATTGGCGTGCAAAGCCTAACAAAGTCGATGGGTGCTTTGACACCAGAGCGTTGCGAGATCGCCCGTTGTCGGTATGAAAACTTGGAAAGCGTGGAGGAGAAACCATTTCACTATGGTACTCACTTTAGTTCGTACGTCCCAGCTCTCAATGTGACTTCGTCTTGGCGAGTAACACGTGCTTAACGGCAGGTCCATGATCGTTTGTCATTTCCTGATTCGTATGGCCCCGTACACGAGCATGTTCAAGACCTTACAAGTATGTGCTGAGGTCAGACCTGTCCAATTCATTTGTTAAATTATTTTTTAGGGAGGGGACTGGGATCTTCCGGACAGGTTGTTCATGTAGGATGGATGAATTCCCCTTCTCCGCACTGCTTGACAAGAGTATCAGTGACGTCGGAAGGGCCTACCTGTCTGCCTCGCAAGACGTAAGAGGCGATGTTCGAGAACTTATACCCGAATTTTATACCTGCCCAGAGTAAGTGATTCCTGTTTAGTCTAGCACCATGTTTGTAGCCGTCTCACACGCCTAGATTTCTGGAGAACTTATCCAATCTCAACTTTGGGTTTTCGACAAGCATGGGTGAAAAGATTCATGACGTCAAGTTACCCCCATGGGCCAAGGGTAGCTCGCTCCTGTTCGTGCAGATGCATCGCCAGGTGGCCATATTCCTCGTGTACCTTTACGCATTTACTCGTAATTGACTCCTTTAAAGGCCTTGGAGAGTCGCTACGTAAGCGAAAACCTCCCGGCATGGATTGATCTCATTTGGGGATGCAAACAACGCGATGTTAATTCTTTGAATGTGTTCCACCCGCTCAGTTATGAAGGAGCCATAGGCGAGCTGCTTCCCTCAACCGATGCGATTTCCACCCTAATTGACGGATATCACAGACTTCGACAAGATTGCAGACCCAATCGAGCGCGAGGCGACGATCGGAATTATTCACAACTGTGATAACGTTCTCTCCATGCTTTGTTAGTTCGTGACTTACACTCTGATAGTCGGACAGACACCACGCAAACTCTTCTCTGCTCCGCATCCGCCAAGAAACTTACAGGGCATTCTTAGTCTCCCTGCGCATGCCTCCAGAGGAGTGCCTGAGGATGCATTGGCATTGATCAGGGATCCTCGACCACTCAAAGGTAATGTATGGGATGGATTCTTTCTATTACCCTCTGTTTACGTTTCCATGCAGTGGTGTTGGATGGGCTGGTAGCGTCTATAGTAAAGGACAGCAATGGTAAAGTAATTCCCGTGGCGGAAGGACAGCTATCGCCCCCATCACGATCTGACGAACAAGTGCGGTGGAGCAAAGATGGTACGCTCCGGATACTCCACCATGGAATAGTAAGTGCCATAGATGTATTTTACATCCATTTAATGAATACACAACATCCCATTTTCAGACTGCACAAACGATCGAGGCCACCTCTCCTACCTGTGCTGCATTCGCGGATCATGACACTCTCATTACCGGATCTAATGATTCCCTAGTGCGCATTTGGCGTCTTACTCATGCTCCATTGGCGATGTCGCCCTTTGTGAGTTCCGTGACGGCGAAGTCCCACAAAGGAAAAGTATCTTCACCTTCGCTCACGCTCGTCCACCTCCTACGCAAACACAGCGCACCCGTAACTTGTGTTGAAGTATCGCGAGGGTGGTCAGTCGCGATCAGCGGCAGTTTGGACGGGAGCGCCATTCTATGGGACCTCAATAGGGGTCTGTATGTTCGCTCAATCTGGCATGTCGGTCCCGATAGTTCTGTCGAAGAAGCAGTGGTGCATCTCGTAGCAATCAACCAATCTACAGTGCGTCCGATATCGGCTGCTGACATGAAACATCATGATTCACTACATACAGGGCTATGTCGCAACGTGTTCAGCACGTTCACTGTGGCTGCACACAATCAATGGGCGGCCGATCGCGCGACTCGCTCTCGATTTCGCGTCGAATATAAGTGGAGTCTTAAGCGTGTCCCCCTGTGTCAGGTCCATCGCATTTCACGAGCGGGATTACGCCCATCTTGGGGTTCTTGCGGTCGGTCACGCAGACGGTTCTGTTGCACTCTATACCTGGAATGCAGAGGACACGCCCGAGGGTTCGCACGCCCGATGGGGCTTTCTGAAGTTGCGCGATCTAGAGGTCGAAAAGACTGTGTCTGGGTCCGTGGCCATCACCGCGCTCAAGTTCATTGGGTGAGTCGTCGCGTTTCTAGCCTGTTTTACGTTTATTAAGGCCTGTATGTCTTGGTTAATTTTGTTTAGCGAGACATTGTGGGTCGGGGACTCGTTGGGAAAGGTGTGCCGGTGGGTCCTCCCTGACTAATTTGGGGAAGAAAAAGGTTGAGTTGCGAGGCCGCTGACGAAGGATGCGCGAGTATGTACGTACCTTTCACTGCGTTATTAGTAGTCCAGAGTGATGTGTGAACTTGGACATGCCAGTATATGGCTAGTCGGATTCCTTCTTCAACCTACTGTGGGTGGCTTTCCTGGGCCTTGGAGTAAAGTGGCGCCTTGAGAAACAACTGCTGTGCAGTGTGCGAATCGTCCGCGATTATCGGGTATTCATGCTCAAGCATGCTGAGGCATAACGGACCTGATTTCCTTTGTTCACTTCCGCCGAGTAACTGGCTCTTTTCCGGCGACCCTAAACGAATATGGGCCATGAATACATAGTAGAATGCAGTGGATCTTCCATGGCGTACAGGCCACGCTGTGATCTCGGAGCTTTCGAAGTTTACATTATGGAAGTGACCCTCGGACCACGAACATTGAACGGCCAGCCCCTTGAATGAAGTAACTCTCGGTATGATAGAAGTTGACTGCTATTGTCGTACAACAGCATGCATCTTGAAACCGCCCTAAGTTGGATGATTCACGACTTGGGTCCAATTCTTCGGTGTCGCGACTGTGGCCTCGAAGAACCCAGTTAAAGTAAACGTCATTTCTAGAGGTAAGGACGAGTTCAACGTTGGGAAGTTTGCGGCTTGCTACGGACCGGATCCACCTGGACCGTAGTAAACAATGTGGGTGGTGTCCTAAAAGTATATCGCACAATGAACACCGCAGAACTCGCCTCTTACGATTAAATTGCAATTCTGGATTAATCGACGCATGACATTCGCTCCATAGCATTCGAAATGTGACTGGGGTTCGATCCTCAACTTTACTCTCTTCTGCTCCACCACACCTATATGTCCGTTTCTTGAAGCTCCGAAGTGGCGATTAAATCTCCTCGAGAATGGATGTTCGTGAACCGGGCCTTGCAAATTGCAACTACTGCTAGTGGCGGCTGACAAGCGGTCTAGGTTTAAACGTTGAATGGTGACGTCCCCTGGGACTTAATACATGCTGGTCACTTCATAACCGACACCCTGGAAGGGTCTCAGCTTGATCCGAGGTGGTCCGTGGGGCACGACTCTCGTATCGCTGGCACGTATATATATGCCTTCGTTTCTGAACCTCACGCCTCACGAATAAGGACCGCGTGAGAGAACGCCCAGAAAACTATTTCGGCAGTGCACAGTAGTGTCGATATAAAATGCTAATAGGGTGCGTCGTCTTTTGCATGTAGTTGTCAACTCTGATTAACGTTTTGGCAGCTCATCAGATGTATGTACAAAAGTTGAACTATCCGAATCCTCAGATTTCACAGGAATGCTGAAATTGGTTCGCATTGCTGGAACCGGCACATCAAGTGTTGTGTACCATTGTTCGTACGCACGAGATACGGAGGTTAACTTTCCCGCGTTCAACTTTGTCCAAGGTTTTTACCGTTACTCTTTGTATCCAGGTCGCGGTGAAGGCTTTCACCATACCTCCTGGCTGCGATACAACTGAAAAATGCGTTCTCATCAAAGTGGGTTTATGATTCTCTACATTGCCTTTATTCACGTTTTGGGGAATCTAGAAAGTGAGACACGGAATCGAAATGTGGAAAAGATTGGAACATCGCAACATTGTTCCGTTTCTTGGTATGACATGCGACAAAGATTTCGGGTCCGATTCTCCATGCATAGTTTCAATGTGGATGAAAAACGGGACACTTAACGAGTATATCAAACATGGGGTCAAATTATCAATTTACGATCGTATTCAACTGGTGGGTTTGATTGTTCCGCTGGACCGTCGTTTGAAAACGAATTAATTTCGCGTACCTCAGATCACAGGGTCCGTTGCCGGACTAGAATATCGTGCGTCGGTTAATCATAATTACTGTGGCATGCAAGTGATTCCGAGCGGTAGTACACTCACGAGGCGTTGTCCATGGGAACCTCCACCCTGTGAGTTGAAAAGTCTGGTCATATCCACTTACCATGTTTATTTTATTATGTTGTATTTCCAGGGGAATATTCTGATTGATGGCGATTATAATCCGCGCCTCGCCGATTTTAGTTGCTCTCTTTCTATCTCTCCAATGCAAGATCAAGTATCTTACCTCTGGGCTGACTCCGTTCATCCTGAAAGATCGATGTGGGCCGCTCCAGAACTACTGTACCCAGACTTGTACCCGAATCTGGAGGTTTCAGAAGCTACACTGAACACTGACATTTACTCTCTTGGTAGTATCATTTTCTTCGTATGTTGTCTCTTGTGCCTTCGTCGAAGCCCCTTGATTTGCTGTTCAGATTCTTTCAGGATACTATCCTTGGCGAGATAGGGCAGAAGCCGAGAATAGTTTAAGGGAGTTCCAGAATCCACCACGACCACTCTGGCCGGTGAATATGCCAGATGGTGTCTGGAGCTTCATTGGGCAATGTTGGTCCCCGCAAGAACCCGGAAATAGGCCGTCGGCTCAGGAAGCACTGATATTCTCCACGAATCGACTAGAAGAGTTCTTGCTGCCCAAGTAAGTGGTCGCGTATTTCCTTTGTCTCGTCCTCATTTAACCATAGTCCAATGTCCGACATTAACGTCGTACTCTTCGGCGCTCTCGGGTCTGGGAAGAGCTCAATCATAAATCTTCTTGCAGGGCAAGAAATTGCGCATATATCCTCGGGCGCGGATCCTTGTACCAAGCGACCAAGATGGTACCAAGTTTCGATCGGCGACAGGAAAATTCGATTTTGGGATACAATGGGATTTTTTCTCGCACACGATGGACCTACCAGTCCCCTTTCACCCTATGAGCAGGCACAATCCCTCTTGCGGAGCCTCCCTGAAGGGGTTAACCTTATCCTTCTCTGTGCACAGAAAGGTGTTCTCGCCCCTTCTGTTGGTCGGCTCTACTGGTTGATCAACGACTTCTTTTGCGCGGGTCGTGCTCCCATTGCCCTAATCATCACCCACTTCGATACACCAGACGACGAATGGTGGGAGCATAACAAACGTGACATTGCCCGACGAGCGCGCATCCCCATCCACGCTATTCCTCACCTATGCACAACAACAGATCTAACTGAGAGCGATCAGTCCAAACACGCGCTCACAGAGCTCTTACAAACTTACGCGGCTTCCTTTCCCCCAACTCCTGCGCGCCTTAATTTCTCGTCCTATACAGCGGCGTCTTCGGACCTCACCGCCCACTGCAGGATAACCACCGCCGAAGCGGTAATGCTGGTAGAGAAGTTCAAGAAACCGCCACGCACCTTCAATGTAGTCTTCTTCGGAGAACCAGGGGCCGGGGTCAGCTCGATTATCCATCTGATCAACGGGCATCCTGCAGTAGATACCAGTTCAGGGCCAAGATTTCCTCCCCGCTCCCACAGGGTTCATACAGGGCTGCGACAGTTTTGCATCTGGGAAGTCGTCAACGAGGCTCCCGTCAATCACGAAGTGTACACGAAAACCGTGAAGAATATCTGCCAGCACATTCGTGACTCGTGCGGTGAGGCTGGTGTTGATTTGCTCGTGCTTTGCAAGAGGTCCGGCCAGCTCACTACAGAGGAGTTGAATGGCTACCGATTATATCAGGAAACTCTTTGCAGAGGGAAATGCCGGGTCGCCATCATCCTTACTCAATTCGAGTCGCAAGATCGCATGGAGCAATGGTGGGACGCCAACGACAAAATCCTCGTGAAAGCTGTTGGCGGAAACGTAATATGTCACACATATATGCCGCCCCTGGATGCCATCGAAAGCGGCAAAACATTGGTGGACGCTAGATTGTCCATTGAAGTGCTACTTGAAGACTGTGTCTCTTCTCGCACCACCAGCCTACTCCCTCGCCGAAGGATGACAAATGTCGAGAAACTCATCACGGGACCTAGCTGAGAGCAGATCCGAACACCAGTTTGTATAATTAGGATACGTTGAGGTTATGGATAACTTCGTACTGTACGCCCTTGAGGGGCTGGCTCGCTTTTATTTAACGGTTCTTCCGCCTTTTTACACACCTGGAGCATGTTGGGTAGTAGACGATGTATTCCATGGCACTTGGAGTTGAGGTATTTGGCTCGTTCCAGCGTTAACGCATCATCGCAGGCAAGAAGGTTAAACACTACTTCTCACATAGCAACATTTGCCTCATGGTAATTCCCCCCACGAGGAAACCTGTCAATTAGATATATCGACGTAGCTGAGCAAGGTACTGGGCCGGCTGGACTTTCGGCGCAATTCACTGATTAGGGCGATATAGGGTTCAAGTTGTGTACTGGTTTGTGAGTATATCGCGTCGACGAGTATTGGACCAGTCCGGTGAAACTAAGGCTGCGGTTCCCCACAGCCCTTAGGACGATGTCAACTGTTTCGAAGCCGATGGGCCCCGAGACAACAAAATGAAATTTGCAGCATGCTGACCATAGTTACTTGCATATCGCCTTCCCAGCATGCCACGCTAAAAATGTTCTATGATGAATGACCAGGATAGTGATTCCGTACCTACCTCAGACCAGTCTCGCCCTGGGTGTCAGCGAAATTGCAGTCGCCGCCGTTCGTCAGGGTGGGAGCTGAAACAAAAATAAGAATAAGCCTAAACCCACAAGGACAGGTAAAGGGAGAAAAGTTGCGGACCATCTGTGGGCGCCGCGAGCGCTGAGAATCGGGACATTTACAGGCCGTGATGATGGTGTCATCAAAGTTAACCGTACGATGAATCGCTCCTTTCACTGGCAGCTGCGTTGACGGCGTCCTTTCGAATTCTTGGAGTTTGCGAGATGACGCTTGGTGAACTAAGCACTGGACAGTCCAGACAACTTTTTGGACAACCTGAATGAATTCGTCTTGTCTTGGTCCGATGGACAGTTTCACCGCCAAAGGAAAACCGGGGTATTTTACTCTCACACTTGCCAAGATTTACTTATATATAGTGTCTACTGACACACTTGATAATGAGTTCCTGAACCTATGTCAAGTACTAGAGTGCCACCTTTCGGCAGTGGCATGTTTACACTCGTCATCATACTGTGGAAATGACAAGTGGGACAAAGCACATGGCCGCATTTGCTAAGAAAAAATTGCTGTTCCTTGCTTATGTCCATGGTGATAGATGACATTGGTTCATCTGCCAGCTGGTGATAACGGACCCGGAACCCATATAAAGTGGACAGTTATAAAGCACGCAGCCATGTCAAAAGGTCTCGGACCCAAAAGCCAGGAAAAGGCAGATGGAATAAAGCTTGGCACCTGGTTGGTGGTATTATGCAGCGGAAATAGCTGCATGTATTTAATATGTTATGCAGCAACGGACACTGGATGCAAGATTCCACACTCAGACCAACCAGAGGATGCGCACAAGACAAGCACGAACAAGTACATGCCAAATTACTGCGTGCATCAGGTTGAACTTAGCCGCCAAACCCATCCAATGATCCGCCCAAACATCCCCGATTGATGGTACTTGATGGTTTGAAGTGGTCCAATGTTGAGATGGTACGTTCTCGGGCGAAACAAGTGCACATTGGGGAATACGCACACGTCTCGGCTGTCCCATTAATCATCCACCTTTATGGGAATATATTGTTTACTGCTTGCGATCCGGGAGGCGCTTTCATCATGATCAGAATACCCAGGCGCGAGCGGCTAGCAAGAAAAAAGGGGAGCTATCTACACCAGCCTCCGAGGTATTCCCATTCTGATCAGAAAATTGGCCACAGTCATACGCAACGATTACGCTACGCACATGGCAACTGTAGATTCGCTCCCTATCTTATGAGAAGTTCGGGCCTCAGGCCCGATGCGAGACATACCCTCGACTCTCTTCTTGGGAGCATTGCATCCGAGACCATGGACTTGGTCATTGAAACATGTTCTACTTGATCTGCACGGAGGGTGTAAGAACCTAGATTGGATGTAAGGTTAGCATCATATTTGTGACATTGAAGTTGCTGTTACGAAGTTGGTACGAGTTGTCCTGGTAACCAACACAAATAATACCAAACTGTAGCCAAGCGCAAACCACGCCCAGCTGCAGCCTTGAACCGATGTATGTCTGTATCGTGGCTAGAGCGCAAGAATATTCTCAGTTCGCTGTTACAGACCCGCGATGACGATGATGAGGGCATTGCCCTTGACCGCCTTCTGCATGGTCAGAATATGATAGGAAGGACATGTAATCTTTCTCTCTTTCATCGTCAATCAACCTTTCTCAATCGAATACAGCAAAAACCATCAAAGTTGATTCATTGAGGTTCAACGACAATGACCTTGTCGCACTCGGAACGTTGGATCGCGGCCAATTTGGTGTTGTTCGTCCTGTCATTCGACGCCATGGCTTCGCTGAGTTCATGTCCTAGATTGATGTCGTCACCTGTATTCTGGACGGACGCGTCTATGTTCGCAAGTCGATCGAAAGGGTCTTCGCACTCAGATACCGCGAGGTAACCTACATCACTGTACAGTTTATTATTGTCGACTTAAGCTTGGACAGCAATGCTCTCCGCAAATTGAACGTGACATTTTACTGCTCGCTAGGCGTACAAAAACTATATGGGTACCTCATCTCTTGTGCTCGTTTCAAACTTCTACGCTCCTGAATCTCGTCATGGATTACGCTGAGGGGGGAACGCTATGGGACGTGCTCGAGTCCAGCCCTCATGGTGGCAAAGTGCTGGAAGTTGATATGCAATGGTGGGCCGCGCAAGCCGTGTGTGCGATTCACTGGTGTCACTCTCAGGGTTTTGCACATCGGTAAGTTATGCCTCTGCCCGAATGGGAGTATCACTTGACTCATTGAAAACTCAGCGACATAAAGCCTCATAACTTTGTCCTGACATCAAGCTCTCATCTACGTCTAATCGATTTTGGTTCCGCGGCACCGCTGTCTTCCCCGGAACCGGATGGAAGCCAGAATATCCCTCAACGTCGTTCATTGGTCCCTTGCGGCACATGTGACTATATTTCACCCGAAATTCTACAAGCACACGAGGATGCTTTACTCGCACTTGAACTCTCTAATCACCCTCCAGCTTCTCCCGGCTCCGAGAGTCAGGCTAGCACGTGTGGTTTGGAAACAGACTGGTGGAGTCTCGGAGTCATGCTTTATGAACTAATATACGGGGTAACACCATTTTTTGCAAAGGACATCAGAACAACATACCTTCGGATTATGGACCACGAGGTTCGCTGTATGTCATTCATGATACGATTACCATCTCACTCAGCCCTAGACCAGCTTGCGATTCGACAAGTCCATACCTATTTCAGGCTCATGTCGAGACCTGTTGCAAAGGTGATATATTAATTATTTTTTCGACAACCTATCTGACTTTTTGAAGCCTTCTAACCTCGCGTGAATGCAGGCTCGGCCGTCGTAACGTACTCGAAATTATGGACCATCCCTTCTTCAGGTTCATACACTGGGCAAGCGTTGGAACAGGTAATAAATTTCTTCCATTTTTAAACCCTTTTGGAAATGCCAGTTTCTAGACGACGCCCCATCCGAGCTCCACGTGCCACGCTTCGCATACGCGACGCCAGCCGTGGAGGCATCTTGTGTACCTCCCGACCCGCAAGATGAGAACCCCATACAGTCATTCAATTTTTCCGCATTTTTCCAGTCGTCTGTGGCCACGTCTCCAAACCGGTCCACTCTATCCTCGAGCCCTCGCGTTGCCTCAAAATCTGGGTCTCCTGGGACGGAGGGTTCCTTCATTGGGTTTTCATGGGGACCATCAAGAGACGCATTTGAGTTTCCAGAGGGAAGCACGAGTGAGAGAGTCCCCGAGGTTCTTAAAACTCCTCGGCCTCTGCTTCCACTGGAATCTACCCCCTATGCGCCACGAGGGCCAAGTGAGGTGCTGTCTGACCACCTGGACGCTTTCACGACACCGATCCGCCCACATAACGTGACTCTCTACCACACACTCCCACGGAGGAGCACAACCAGTCGCACACCAATGCGCCGCACGGTCTCCGACCGCGAGGCCATGAGGCAGCTTTTGGATTGCATTGGCATGAGCGCGCGGAAAAAAGTCCTTGCCAGTGGGCGAAAACCTCGGATGCTCGACTCAAGTGGCCGCAGCCGAACGACCGCAATAAAGAAAGAGCTTAGATTCGGGCCGCCTGTCGTAACCAACTCAAACGGCCCATCTACTGACTTGCCATCCATTCGTGCCGCGTCGGAGTCCGAGGCGACAGAATCCGAATCGGAAGGGCCTCCGAGTCCGAGCCCACGTCCAGGATCGGCGATGTCCGTGCTGAGTCGTCGAAGTACCACGCCAACAATTACCGCGCCCCATCCTACCCGGTTTCTAAGTCTACCAACGTCTTCACCCCCTGGGACACCCCACGTATCGGAGCGGCGGACGGAGAGTGGGGATTGGAGTGATGAGGCGTTTTCCCAGCTGGAGAATAGGCTCTCAGCGCTGGTTTCGCAATTGTACCGTATGCAGGACGAGATAGATCATGTCAAGGAACTACTTAAGCCATAAGGGAAGCATATGGACGAGTGGAAGGACGATATGGGCGTTCTGATGCAGTGGATAGGCACTCGAAACAGGAACACATCTCCGCCGATCTCATGCATGTTTTTCTAGGACTGTACGTATCCACTCAGCCTTGGGTACGAGAAGCACGTGAGTTGCAAAGAATACGGTAATGCTATCGCCGCTGACGACTGCGAAGCAGATGTTAGCCGGCACGGCGAGTCTACCCGCAGGCGTCACCATTATGCGGCTGGTCCCTGGTCCAGTATCGTATGAATGTCATCTCGTTTATGATCGCACTGTCGGCCCCCGGGCGCCTGCTACACTTGTTGAGACCTGGGAAACTACATCAGACGTGTAACAGCTGCTGGCACGTCGTCGATCATTTTCCGCTACATCACTCAAGCGGTTCATGATATCCCTTACCGTCAGTCCCATCCCTTGCTAACTGGCCATGAGCGCTCATCGCCTCAAAAAAGATATGTTGGCATGTTGCGCACTAGTTCTGCATGCAATCACCGATAAACTGTTGTACGTTTGTTGGAATGTCCCGATGCTTTCGGGGCGACAGCCATAACCGATACATCGCGGAGTAATTTACACAGGTGTATCGTCTGTCCGGTTCCGACTTCTTTCCTGAAACGGGTGCAACCGCTTTCGGCTGTGACACGCCCACACTCTGTCAAGGTTTTTGCCAACCCATCCCTTTCGAAGTTATTCCGATCCTTGGCCCCCACAATCAGGTTCCGAAAGACCACCATTACCATGTATTTAATCGCCTGGGTTTCATCTTCATTCGTCTCATAAGGGACTCCTTCTACGACATCACGACCTCGTCATGACTAGCTTCGCGTTCCGGCAGAGCATCGGGCACGGTGTCCGTATCCTTTATCGCTATATGAAAACCGATCTGCTCACAACCCTCGTCCCGACGGTATGATTCATGATACGTTTATTCATTATGATTCTATGGTGCTCTTAGACTTTCTTTGCTGTTGCTGCCGCCCCCATGTGCGATATCAAGCACCTTCCCCCGGTTATGTTTTGGATCTTGTTGCATCTCTTGCAGTTCAATGTTGCAAATCAGCTTGTCAACCCGGACGAAGACGACAAGAACAAGTCTTGGCGTCCCATCCCCGCCGGCCTCATCAGCGTTCGCGATGCGACAGTCCTCCGCTGGCTCTTGACGCCTGCATGCCTCTGGCTCTCAGCATCGTATAGCACCTACTTGTTCACTATTAGCGTGATCCTTGCGTCGTTGATTATTTGGTACAATGAGCTGCAGGGCCACGAGCACTGGCTATCCAAAAACGTGATGACAGCATTGGGTTACTCACTGTTCGAGCTTGGTGGGACGCTCGTTGCCGGTAGGCATTCCTCGTGTCTTTTTCTCGTGACTGACTGACGGTGGCACTGACAGGATGTGACAAATCGAAAGTCGAGCCTGTTGCTCTGGTCGCCGTGTGTATGAGCATGGTGATTTTCGCGACGACACTGCACTGCCAAGATTTCAAGGATGAAGAAGGGGATAGACTTATCGGGCGGAGGACGCTCCCAATCGTGTTTCCCTCGTTCGCGCGGACGTCAGTCGTGCTCGGGCTACCGCTCTGGTCCGTCTGCTTGACGTGTCTCTGGAAGATCGATGTCGTCTGCAGTGCGGCGTTTGTGGCATACGCGAGTATCGTTGGGATGCGGTTCATGATGCTTCAGAGCGCGCAGGCGGACCGCAAGTCGTGTCAGCTCTACAGCGTAAGCTTCTTTTCCTGGAGATATCTGTTGATCTCTTACTGATGAGTGACGTGGATTGTTTCAAACAGTTGTGGTTCTCCCTTGCACATCTACTGCCGGGGTATTGGCGCTTTTTCCACGGCAGTGGGATGTGTTTTGCACCCTCCTAATTTTTTGAAAGGTTGTCTTGATGATGATGTCGTTGACGTTGACGTCGATTGTTGTTTGTTGTACCATTATCACCACGACTCAGCACTCACGTTGGTCGGCCTGTGGGGTGCTTTGTTACATTAAACCGATTACCAGTATCATCACCTTTACTTTTCATCTTCATTTCCGTCTTTTTTTTATCTTCATTTATGTGAAACTTCTATGCTCCTTCGGTCTCCTACCTGTATGTCCAATCTCTGTGCCATTTGTAACCATATACAACATCCTGTGGATTCGGAATGTGTATAACCTGTTAATCCCAGCCTAGTACATAACCAATGCACATTTCGATTAGTGACCGATCATGCATTCTTGTGTCGATGCTGTTCCTTTTAGGCAAATACTTGCAGTCTCATGACGTGGTTTCCAATGAATGGTTTTGTCATCCAAGAGTGCTAGCAGTGACCCTGACTGCATAAAGGCTTGGTCTATCGAAACTGATTGATATGGTTTGCTCACTCTGCATTAGTGCTTACTGCATATGTGTGGGTGCTCCCCCGCGGACGTGTCTGGATCCGGGTGCATGTTGTACCAGGTGAGACCAACGTCATGGGCCTGTCATGGTGTAGCACGATCTGTCGTCCAACTTTGGTACGCCTGCGCGGCCGCCGGACACACAAATCCACTGATCAATTTGATGAGTCAGTTGAGTGGTCGGAGGAACATATCATCCGGGAGGGGATCATATGCCACATTGCGTAGGTACGTGGTCCCACTCGGTCCCACTCGGAGCCAGGATGGGGAATCGTCCGACTTGTCATATCACCACACCATACGCATCATGTCACCCTCGTCATTGATCACTGTGACGTTTGGTATACGATGACAAGATTGGCACTGTTAGGTCCCTGTCCACCATGAGGATTGTCCGAGTTTGAGGAATGTCTGTCCACCGAACGATTAAACATGTAATAGATCCAAGGCTTTGTGTTAGAGATACAGTCAAGTTAATATCTGTCGCATTGATCGGGATTGGCCGGTGGAAGCAAGGGAATTGGAAGTTGAGCTCTGTCATCATGTTCTCCCGGTCTATTTTTTTTTCTTGGGAAATTTGGCGAAAGGCTTGTAACGTACCTCTCTATCTGTCGTAATTCGAGGTTCCTTTCCGTTCAGGGTCCATCCCCCCTGTAAAGGAGCAGGAGGCAGAGAAAGAACAAGTCTTCTCACTCCTGACATGGGGTGCTTGTTTGGTGCCCGGGATGGTATACGCGCGTCCGAATCCTCGTTGGCCGATCCCGTCTCTGAACGATTCGGATAAATGCGGAGCCCTCAGAATCCACCCGTAATATCGCGAAGTTTATCCGGGGTGCAGTTCATCGCACTCCGGTCTCAAACTTGGAGACAGATGTCAACTAGCACTGGACGCACACACATGTGATATCGGTACCTTTTTCACGCGGAGAGGGAACCTTTCGATCTAATCAAAAGGGTGCCTGGCAATTAAACCCAAAATGTTCGGGGGTGATAACGCACACGCGCCGACACATACATACTTACAGCTTACGAATCACGTTTTAGACGTACAAACGTATTCGCGTAACGGTCGGATGGATCAATGTGGAGTTGAGTTGGTATGCCTATCTCGTGGTGTAATCACAGTATGCATGTAAGCGTTTTTTTTTGCGAATGGTGTCATTCGCAAATTTGAAGCTTGAGCAAGAATGTTTGAACCTGGTCATGATGACTTCAGCGTCGAACACGAGGCGGAACATGAGGATACACGAGGCTGTCATATGAGCCAGCTGGACAGATGACGGCTGGCCCATTCTACTGCCAGTACACTCTCTATCAAGTTGGTTCATATTACCTCGTTGAAGATATCTTCTCTTATTTGACACGCCTTGCGTTTCTTGTTTTCTCGTACTCATATCTACACCCACACTTGCTGTAAGCACCTCCAGCCACAAGTGAGGGTGACTTCTTTGTGTCAAGTTCACTGATGCAACCTGGACGACGCCAGCTACTCA
>JBBPTS010000315.1:0-20395 GCA_038094235.1 Fistulinella staudtii
GCTCACATGGTACGATTCTTAGAAATACGTTTATAGTAGTTATGCACAAACATGTACACACTCACCTATGAATATATAAGGGTGAATCCACTGAGCGTAAGACCTCAGTTGGATTTACTTGAAGTTGCCCATAAAGCACTTGCAAGATCTCCACTCAGTTTTCTCTTTTCATTTCAGTAACCCCAGTCTTGTTCACTTGGAACTTTTGCCTAACAAGCGGATAAGCAGCCAAGTAGCTCACTTGGTCCATTCCCCTCACTTGCTATATAAGGGAGAACCCTCACACAGTGTACCCCAGTCCCCTTCATCTCTCCCTTGCTCCACGTCAAGGTCCCTCACACTTCAGAAGTCCTCAGTGTTAGGTTTGCTTCAATACCCAGAGAATGTTTGATAGGGCACTTCAGTACATCAGAGTGGACGTGTTCCAGATGAAATGAAAAAGCCAACTAGTGACTTAGAAGAAAAGGGAGAACTGAGTAATGAAGCTCAGGGTGTGTTGACTTTAGAGGTCTGCATCACCAAACTACTTTAACTGAGGAATCATCCTCAGCAAAGCAGCCTGGTATTTATATTCATAGGTTTTGTATGTACATGTTGTGGCATAACTTCTATAAACGTATTTCTAAGAATCGTACCATATGAGCATAATATGCCATTGGTGATAAGTATGACATGAGAGAGGTGCGTACAAGGGACTTCGGAGCCAATAAGGCAGTGCCTTCTGTGATGGAAGAGAAGTGAGATGGAAATTAACTAGTCATGTTGGTTGTTATGTCTGATGCTGGTGCCAGTTGCACAGGGTGGAGATTAAAGGGGAGTGCCCCACGTATAAGGAAGGTAGAAACGGGCTATCGGTGCCCAAGGGTGCGACACCTTGTCATGAAGGGTTCAGTCTCTTCTGGATCATGTGATCCTTGGTGTCATGTGACATGTCACGGGATTAGTAGTCATGTGACCTGGTTTTGAAAGTTTGTTTGAAAAATGTCTAAGTCCTCAAGACTTTTATTGGGTTTGTAACACCAGAGGTCTAGATGTGCGAGATTTGGATGGAGAGAATGGGTTGGCATGCATCTTGCCTGCCAGGCATGGCTCACAAATTGGATTAGGCAAGTTCTTGCTGTTGAGCTTCAATCCAGTGACCAGTTGGCACTCCAATAGCATTTTGATGTCCCCTACATTGTGATGGGCAAGGCAACGGTGCCAGATCAATAAATCCAATGGTATGGTAGTTGCTGGTGAAGTGGACTCCATCATACATTCAGTAGTGCCTTCAAGGAATACTGCATTCGTGCTATCAATCCTGGCTATGAAAAGTGGTGGTCCTGGTGGGCAAGAGAACACCATATGTGATGAATTGATATTGACATTGAAGCCAGAATTGCAAGTGAGGTACAGGACAGCAAGTAAGTTGTTGCAAAGGTTAGGGATATGCAGAACATTCGAAAACTTGACAGAGTGCCTCCTCTTTCCCTCTACAACTGGTTGGAACACCACAGAGCCCACTCCTGCTGAATAGACCACAGAATTGTTGACAAGCTTGATTGGGACTTGTTTGGGCACATAATTGTGAAGCCAGTGGCAATGGGGAGTCATATGAGAAGTGGCCCCTAAGTCTGCATTCCAAGAAAAGTCAGCATCGAGCTGAAGTGGCAAGAAGGAGTCAGAGGGATCAGAGGAGCAAAGACTTGCATTTCCAGCCTTTTCAGACACTTCCTGCGATGAATTGGCAGTGGGTTGCTCTGAGGTCATAGCAGTCACCTTTCTCCCATTCTGGTGCATTTTGTAGAAGTTTTTCATCTTTTAGAGCTGGTAGCACTTGCACTGGCAGTGGCTGGGCCTATCACAGAAAGAGCAGGGCGAGTTTCGAGGATAATGACAAGAGGGGGAAGTGGAAGTGAACAGGATGGTGTCTGGCAATGTAGAGAGCTCAGGACATGGTCAGCGATTGATTTCCTCACTCTGGAAGGCAGCCTTGACCTTATCCTTGTCCAGATCAGTGAGTAGGGCAAGGGAAGACATGAAATGGGCAAAATCTGGCCCCAGAGCGTGCATCATGGCCATGCAGCTCAGTTCGTCATCCAGTTTCATCAAATCGAAGCTGGGAGGGTGCAATTCTTGTATCCTTGCCATGGCCTGTTCCACACGAGCAGAGAGAGCTGGCAGGGACTCCTCAGGCCACTTTCTGATGCTGAAAAACTTGTCATAGGCCACAAAGCGAGTACTGGCCTTCTGTTGTACAAAAAGGGCCTGAAGAGTGGTCCAAGCAGCTGTGGGGTCGTCCTGCTTGGCTCAAATGTGGACTCTCTGGTCTGGGGCAATATTGAGCATTAAATCACCTGCAGCCTTGTCCTGTTTGATGTCCCATGCCAACTGCTCAGCATCTCCACTGGAAGGATACTTTTCAGTGGCATTGATGAGTCTCCAGAGGCCTTTAGAGTGGAATAGGGCCTTCATTTCCTTGCTCCAAGTGGTGTAGTTCGAGCCTGAGAGAGGCTGAATGTGATGGTGATGATGTTCAGATGACATAGGGAAGGAAGAGAGGGATTATGAAGAGAGGAGTATGGGGAGAGAGAGGAAGCGAATAATAGAGGGAAATTTTCATCGAGTGAGGTGCAAAAGGGCAATTACAGGGGTGTTCAAAGCACAGGGCTCATAACCTGATAAAATCAGCTGGAAGCACACATAGCTGGAGTTCACTGTCAGAAACTGAAGAAGCAAAGACAGTGAACTCCGACAATAATAGTGACTGCAAACAACAAACAAAAACAGGTGAAACAAGCCACAAGAGTGGCAAACACTCTAAATAAGAAGTAAAGTCCAAATATGTGAAATTAGTAGTGATCAGTAGATACAGCAATCAAATTGTAACAAAGAACACTGACATGGCCTCTGGATAGCCACAGTCATATAATAGAGTATTTACCATATGAGGTTATACATAGCCTCATCAGAAGATGTATATAAGTAGCAGGGCTAGTAGTAGAAGCCCTCTAGTCTTGTTTACTTGGATCTCACCTGTACAGCTGGTGCTCTACTAGTCAGGCTCCTGGCAGTAGCTAAGTGGAGTTGCTTACTCAACCACTTCCCTCTTCATCATTATACAAGTCATCACCACCAGCCCTTTGTCTTATAAAGATATAAAGTTGACAAGATATCTGAAGTATAAAGAGAGCTTTAAAGGCAACCCTCATTGCAACCCCTGAAGGTGATCCCTATCACATTCCCTGAAGTCATATATAAGATCCTTACTTATCTCCTCCTCTCCATTTGTGTTAGTTGAGGAAGTTTATTTGTTTCACTGGCCAGGAATGACTCTATCCTTATGGTAGTGGACTGGTTATCCAAAGATGTAGAGTTCATTCCCTGTATGAAAGAGATAACAGCCTTCGAAACTGCAAAGCTGTATCTCACCTATGTCTAGACGAATCATGGGATACCAAGGAGCATTGTATCTGATTGAGGCCCCCAATTTGTGGTACAAGTAATGAAGGACCTTTACATCTGCCTCAGAATCTAACCAAGGCTCTCCACCACAGCACACCCTCAAATGGACAGTCAGATAGAAAGAATCAACTGAGACCTCCAACAATATCTCTGCCTATTCCTGTGTGATCATCAGGAAGATTGGTCTGATTGACTGCCTATAGCTCAATTCAGCTACAATGCTAAGAAGCAAACTTCTACCCAGAAGACACCCTTTGAGGTAACAAGGACACACCACCTGAAACAAAAAAGAATAATAAAGAAGAGGAGAACTGAGTAACTGACTTGAGGAGTTGTCCTTTATATGTAGAAACAACCAAGTCAATCAAACTGAGGGATGTTCCCCAGTTTGTTGCCTGACTTATATAATCATAGGGCTTGGTTGTATATGTTTGTGCATACTTCTATAAATGTATTTCTAGGAATTGTACCATAAGAGCATAATACGTCATTGGGCAATAAGAAGGGCATGAGGGATGTATGAAGTGAACCTAACACTGATGTCTTCTGCATGCGAGGAACCTTGACGTGGACCAAGAGAAAGGACGCGCAGCGTCAAAGGGGAAACGTCCTTTGTTGTCCAGGGACTACACTGGGATCGAGTGAGCTACTAATCTTTACAATCACTATATTAAGTGAAAGTATCAAGTGAACAAGACTGGAGCTTCCGTAGCTCAGTCTCTACTTCTTATATACAGTGAAGGGGAGGCTGTGTCCCGTCCTTATAAGTAAATACTTCTATCGTATGACTGTGGCTATCCAGTGGCCATGTCAGTGTTCTTCTGATAAGAGAACATGTGTTCTCCTCATGTCCATCAAATGGAAGAGAAGGCCTTGCCTTCTATCTAACCTCATGGCAACCTCAAGTGCCGCTTCTAAGTCCTAGGATCAATCTATAATCCGATCTTCTTCATCTAAGATCCAACCATGATGGGATCTTCTTCTAGAGATCTCAGATCTCGCTTCTGGTGGTGGAGATAGTGCGATCTCCCTTCTATCCTTCGAGGATTCTTCTAAGTGTCGCTGATAAGATCAGGACTTGCAATCGTGCGATAAGATGTCGGAGATTGCCGAGATAAGATAAGATAAGATTGTCGAAATCTAATCTTCTTCAGAGTGCGCCGTTGTGCAGAAGTGCTAATGATAGCGATCATTACAATGTATGTGTATCAAGAGTCTTCAGAGTCAATTAAAGGCAATGCCTTCTAGAATGGAAGAGAAGTTTTTGAAATTAAATATACATGTAAACAATACTTCTGATGTCAGTGCCAATTGCACAGGATGGAAATGAAAGAGCAGTGCCCCACCTATAAGGAAACAGAGGATGGGCTAATGGTGCTCAAGGGTGCAATACTTGTCATGAAGGATTTAGGTTTTGTCTAGGTCATGTGACCTTGCATCGTCATGTGATGAGTCATGTGACCTGGCTTATGTCAGTTGAAAGGTAGAAAAACATCTAAGACTTTGAGACTTTTATAGATTCATAACACCACTCAAGAATGGGAATAAAACCTGGTTCCTCTAAGGCCCCCACCACCAATGAGCTGGCTCATCAGATAGAAGAAACTCTTGCAGAAACATCTGCAAATCTAAAGAAAGCACAGGATCACATGAAGATCTATATAAATAAACACAGAAGCAAAGTACCAGAGTATAAGATTGGAGATCAAGTACTCTTGGCCACAGAAAACCTCCACTTAACAAGGCAATTCAAGAAGTTGTTGGAGAAGTGGCTGGGGCCCTTTGAAATAGTAGAAGTTATTGGCCACAATGCTGTAAAACTATGTCTTCCGTGCTTGATGTGCATTCACCCTACTGTCAACATCTCTCAGGTCAAACCCTACAAGGAGTGACTCAAGAGACAACCAATCAAGGAGCCTGGACCAGCTCATGTGACAGAAGACTATGAAAAAGAATTTGAAGTTTTTCATAGTTGATACTAGACATTGCTGAAACAGCTGGGAATACCTCATCTACTGGGCAGGATGTAGAGAAGAAGGCTGCACTTGGGAGCCTAAGAAGAATCTGGCTCATGCTTAAGATGTCCTCGCCCATTTCAATGAGAAGAATTGCCACCTTGACATGTGCAAAACCTTTTATGAAACACCCACACTCTTTAACCCATATGAAGTTTGCTGCAGTGCAGTATCCTTTGAAGTCCCACTCAATCTGGAATCTCAAGTACAGAAGGGGTATGGTGTAATGGCTCAATACTTTCATACCTCTAACTTAGAAGAAATAGCAAGAACAGGAACTGATACCCAAGGACACCCACTCTAAAAATCTTATCTTATCTCAGCAATCTCCGGTATCTTATCAGATATCACACAATAGCAGGACTGATCTTATCTGAAGGGACTTAGATGTTTCTCCTCTTTCTTGGACTCTTTCTCTTTCTCCACCACACTTGTTGACACATGGCAGATCCAATCTAAGATACAGATCTCATCTAGCCAAAACAGTCAGCACTGCCCATTATGCTCTCATGTTCATCTCCATCTCTTCCATTCTTATGCCTCATGATATACATACTCTATTAATCTCCATTATCTCATCTATACCAACCTATACCTTCTGATAGAACATTCTGATGTACATATCACTTCTCATGTACAGCCTAGATAGTACAGTGCCTTGATTAGAGTAGTTACATAGCCATGTACAGCCATGACCTATGACTATATAAGACCCAAGGAACTTGGCTGGTAACCCCAGTCTTGTTCACTTGGAACTTCTGCCTCACAGTGGATAAGCAGTCAAGTAGCTCACTCAGACCATCTCTGTTACAAATCCAAAGTTCACATTTGAACTTAGAAGCTTTCTCATCTCCAACTAATATAATCCAAGTCATATGACTAACAACATGACACATCACATGACAATGTAAGGTCATCTGACCTAGAAGAGAACCAAATCCTTCACAACAAGTGTTATACTCTTGGGCACCATTAGCCTATTCCCTCTTTCCTTATACATGGGGCACTGCCCTTTCATTTCTGTCCTGTGCAACTGACACTGACATCAGAAGTTACAAACACTATGACTATTTCATTTCTATCCTCGCTTCCTTTCCATTACAGAAGGCACTGCCTTTATTGGCTCCAAAGACCCTTGATACACGCATATCACACATGCCACACTTATCACTCAATGGCACATTTTACTCTTATGGTACAATTTATAGAAATACATTTATAGAAGTATGCACACACATGTACAAATACAATACTATACCTATATAAACCAAGCACCAACTGAGACAATAGTCCTCAGTTTGGTTGTCTTGGAGTTTCCTCATTAAAGAACAACTTTGCCAGGGCAATTATTCAGTACTATCTCTCTCATTGTTCTTTTCCGTTTCAATCCCTCCTCCTTGCTATCCAAGGGAAGACCCTAACCTGGCCTAACCCAGTCCCCTCTCCTTTCTCCCACTTGATTTCATGTTAAAGGGCCATTTCTAGAAGATAAGAAGGAAGATTCACTTCAGACATCTTCATTAACCCCAAAGCAACTCAAGGCTTTCAGTTGCTAGGGCAAAACTGGTCTTCTGGAGTTTCTTCAAGGGAAGAAAAAATTTTCTTCTGGAAGTCTAGTCTATCCTCTTCAGAGTTCTTCTGTACCTTTTAACCTCATACAGGAGGAAGATTGGTTTTTGACATGTGATCTAGTGTAACTTCTTCTAAGCAAGCATGTAGCAGCAGGGAGTTCTTCTAATGCTGCTATGCTTGCTTTCTTCTGATTGGGTCTAGTTTTTAGTCATAGCCAGGACTTCTTCTCTTCTGAGACAATTTAAACTTGTGTCAAGGAGTCTTCTTCTTCTGATTGCAACCAGTTTAAGGTCATGGGCTTGTACCCTCTTCTTCTTTTTCTTCTGAGGACTTCCTTCAATTGTATCCTTTCTGGTGAGTCTTCTTTTCTTTGCTCCTTTTGTGAAGCTCTCCTTCTGGTGGGAGTGTTGTCAACCTTAACAACAGAGGGTTTCTTCCTCCTTCTTCCATAGGTTTTTGTACCTCTTCTGCCCTTACTAGCCTAAGAGTGTGCATGGTTCTTCTTGTGCGCTGTCATGGGCAAATCACTTTTATTCTTCTTGTGATTTCCAGTACTTCTGTTGGCTTTATCAAGTAGCCCTTCTGGGATTGGACACTATGGGGTCCCTTGGTTGCTTCTGTTGACTAGTTCTTCTATGCTCAAACAATCTACCCTCTCTTCTTCTGAGATATCCTCATTGATCATAGCATTCCAGTGCTGATCTGCTTCTCTTCTCCAGGCATCTGTTCCTTTAGATCTTTCCCCATTGAAATGAAAAAGAACAATAAAGAAAATAGAACTGAGTAGCTGCTGAAACAAAAAAGCTAATCAATGACTTTTAAGTGGAAGGGGGAAGACTGAGTTCAGGTACTTAAAGTGACCAATACTAGTCAACTGTCAAGTTACTCAAACTGAGGAGTTATCCTCAGTTGAGCAACCCTTATATATTGAGTGCATAGCATGTGTACATGTTTGTGCATACTTATATAAATGTATTTCTAAGTATCATATCATAAGAGCATAATGCACCATTGGGTGATAAGTAAGGCATATGGGATGCTCATACATCATGGGTCTTCAGAACCAATAAAGGCAGTGCCTTCTAGAATGGAAGGAATGTAATCAGAAATTAAATAGACATGTGAGTGGTGCTTCTGATGTCGGTGCCAATTGTACAGGATGGAAATGAAAGGGCAGTGCCCCACATATAAGATAGGAGGGAATGGGCTAGTGGTGCCTAAAGGTGACACTTTGTCGCAAAGGATTCAGTCTGTGTCTAGGTCATGTGACCTTTCGGTTATCACATGATGGGTCATGTGACTTGGCTTATGTCTTCTTCTTCTAGGAAGTACCAAGTGACTTTCATAGAGTACTCTAATCCTCCAATGATAAACATCCACTTGGTTCCTTGTGCTCTTTCAAGGGGTTTCATCAGAGCCTTCTCAATTATGTTTGCTGTCATGGTAAGTGAAACAAAAAAGCCTCTCTGAGACTTTAGTGAGAAATGTGAAAGGACTGAGTTCAGGTACTCAAAGCAACCAATACAAGTCAACTGTCAAGCTACTCAAACTGAGGAGTTACCCTCAGTTGAGTGGCCCTTTATATATTGTTTGCATGGTGTATGTACATGTTGTGGCATAACTACTATAAACATATTTCTGAGTATCATACCATATGAGCATGATTCACCATTGGGTGATAAGTATAACATGAGGATGCAATGTACATCAAGAGTCTTCAGAACCAATAAGGCAGTGCCTTCTGTAATGGAATAGAAGAAAGATAGAAATTAAATACTCATGTGTTACAAATCCATAAAAGTCCTAGTGACTTAGATGTGTTCTCTCACTCTTGACTGATATAAGCCAGGTCACGTGACTAACCTCATGACACATCACATGACGATAAAGATCACATGATCTAGAAGAAACCGAATCCCTTGCGACAAAGTGTCGCACCCTTGGGCACCATTAGCCCGTTTCCACTTTCCATATACATGGGGCACTGCCCTTAATCTCCGTCCTGTGCAACTGGCACCGGCTTCAGACGTAACAACACACACGAGTATTTAATTTCCGTTTACTTCTCTTCCATTGCAGAAGGCACTGCCTTTATAGATTCTGAAGTCCCTTGATGCACAATGCATCCTCATGTTATACTTATCGCCCAATGGCACATTATGCTCTTATGGTACGATTCCTTGATTTACGCTTATGGTAGTTATGCCACAACATGTACATACAATACTATGAATATATAAACCAGGTTGCTTTGCTGAGGACAACTCCTCAGTCAAAGTAGCTTGGCGGTGCAGACTCTAAAAGCCCCTGAGCCCTTTACTCAGTTCTCCTCTTATGAAAGTCCCTTAGTGGCTTTTTTGTTTCATCATGTATCAGAGACTTCTGATGCCTTGGTGCCAGTTACACAGGGCAGGAATTAAAGGGTAGTACCCTTCATATAAGGAAAGAGGGAATAGGCTAGTGGTGTCCAAGGGTGCAACACTTGTCGCAAGAGATTCATTCTCTTCTAGATCATGTAATCTTCATTGTCATGTGATGAGTCATATGTTAGTCATGTGACCTGGCTTATGTCAGTTGGAAGTGCAAAAGCATCTAAGTTCAATCATGAACTTTTGGGTTCATAACACCATCCCCTTCTTGTGGTCTTCAAGTTCCAACAAAGACCTATTGGGTGGTTGGGAGGGGTATGAAAGTGATGGTGTGAACAAAAAGAGTTTTGTAAGGGTTTTCTAGACCAAAGTTTTTGTAGAATGACTCGTGTAGGTGGAGCTTGGGGTTTTTCTCATGGAATTCTGCTATTGCCTCCTTGGTATGGGTGAGATTCTTCTCAGGTTCCCATATGTGGTCATGTTTCAAGTATCCATACCAGTGTACCTGATATTCCTATCTGTTCTGTCATTTGCATATGTCTACTATAAAATCGACTTCATATTCTTCATCCCAGTCTTTGGTCACTAGGACTAGTCCTGGGTTCTGTACTTGTTAGCCATCAAGGCATTCCTTATAGGGTTTGATTCATGATACATTTACCACTGGGTGTATTTTTATCTGTGAAGGAAGGAGTAGTTTAATGGCATTCAGGCCAGTAATTTGGGTGATCTGGAAGGGGCCTAGCCACTTCTCAGAGAGCTTCTGAGATTCCCACATCAAGTAGAGGTTATCCATGGCAAGTAGCACCTGATCGCCAAATTTGCAGTCAGGGGTGTCAGAGCAGTGCTTGTTGGCCTGTTTTTTCATTGTCTCTTGGGCTTTTTATAGATTTGCAGACATTTTTGCAAGGGTTTGCTCAATTTTTTGAGCAAGTTCATCTGCTGTTATGAATCCAATAAAAGTCCTGCAGACTTAGATGTTTTCTCTTGCTTTCAACTCACAAAAGCCAAGTCACATGACATAACTGATCATATGATGACCAAGATCACATGATCTAGAAGAAACCAAATCCTTTGTGACAGGTGTCGCACTCTTAGACACCACTAGCCTGTTCCCTTTTTCCTTATATATGGGGCACTGCCCTTTTTATTTCCATCCTGTGTAACTGGCACAAAGACATCAGAAGTTTCAGATACACAAGTATTTAATCTCCATTCTCCTTCTCTTCTATTAAAGAAGGCACTGTCTTACTGGCTCTGAAGAATCCTCGATGAATGATACATCCTCATGTCTAAGCTTATCATCTAATAGCACTTTATGCTCTTATGGTATGATATCACAATATCCATATATAGAACTATACATACACATGTACACACAAACCCTATGAATATATAAAGGGTAGATCCACTGAGGATAAGACCTCAGTCAGATTTACTTGAAGTTGTCCTCTAAAGACGCTATAAGACCTCCACTTAGACCTCCCTCTCTCACTAAAAGTCTTTGAAAGGCTTTTTCATTTCATCTGCCACTGGGGCTTTAGAAGATCCCGGTTCTATTCCCATTCTAGGGGTGTAAGTGTGGATGATTTCGAAAGGGGTTTTTTGTGAGGAAGCTTGCTTCTTCGAATTGTAGGAGAATTGAGTGATAGGGAGCCATTTGCTCCAGTCATTCTGGTGATTGCAGATGAATAACCGAAGGTACTGTTGTAGGTCCCTGATAATTCGCTCCATCTGTCCATCCATTTGCGGATAAGATACCGTGGATAGGTGAGGTTTTATTCCTAAGCGAGTACACAGATCTTTCATGACTTGTGCAGCAAATTGTAGGCTGCAATCTGGGACAATGCTTCAGGATATTCTATGATTCGTCTAAATGTGCTCTAGATAGAGTTTGGTGGTTTCAAATGCTGTGATGGTTTTCTGACAGGGGATAAATTCTACTTCTTTAGAAAATTGATCTATTATGGCAAGAACCAAGTCATAGCTTTGGGAGATGGGTAAGTTGGTGAGAAAGTCAGCAGAGATATCTTCCCAAGGCATATTTGATAATTCCAGCAGCTATAACTTGCTGGCTGGGGCCATGTTTCCTGTTTTCATTTTCTGGCAGGTGTGGCACTGGACCACATATTCTTTTATGTCTTTGGTTATTCCTGGCCAATAATAGTGAGTCTGGATCAGACTCATTGTCTTTTCCACTCCTGGATGTCTGGCCACTGGTGTGTTGTGGTGTGCAGTCATTACTGTCATTTGGACCTTTTCTGGGGTGAAGACCTTGCCTTCTTTCCTGAAAACTCCATCATCTGAGAGCTCAGCTCCCTGGTTTTCTATTTGGTTGACCTCTGATTCCCAAAGTTGTAACATTTTGGACCAGATCTGGTCAAGAATTCTGTCCCCATCATCTTTGATGCATGTCAAATGGATCTTATCTGGGGTGATGAGTTGGACACCCTTGTTGTCATTCTCAACTTCTTCTGCATGATCGCTTCTTCTAGAGAGCACATCTGCTGCAGCCATTGCCGTTCCAGGCTTATGAACCCAGATATAGTTGAATCGCAATAAATACTGGCTCCATCGAGCTTGTTGTCTGTTCAGATCTTGTTTTTGTATGAACCACTAGAGATTAGCGTGGTCATTCCAGATCTTGAACTGGAAGTGCGCTCCTTCCAAGTAATGCCTCCACTTTTCTAATGCCCTGATGATGCTAAGCATTTCTTTGTCAAACACTGGGTAATTTATTTTAGTGTCATTAAGGGCATGGGAAAAGAAGGCAACAGGGTGCCAGTGATTGTAATGATTGTTATTGTTATCACTTCCACGTAACGGCACACCTTGAAGAAGATTAGATTTCGACAATCTTATCTAATCTTATCTCAGCAATCTCCAAATCTTATCGCACAATTGCATGTCCTGATCTTATCAGCGACACTTAGAAGAATCCTTGAAGGATAAAAGGGAGATCATCTTATCTCCACCACCAGAAGCGAGATCTGAGATCTCTAGAAGAAGATCCTATTGTGGTTGGATTTTAGATGAAGAAGATCAGATCATAGATTGATCCTAGGACTTAGAAGTGGCACATGAGGTTGCCATGAGGTTAGATAGAAGGCAGAGCCTTCTCTTCCATTTGATAAACATGAGGAGAACACATATTCTCTTATCAGAAGGACACTGATGTGGCCACAGGATAGCCACAATAGTATAATAATGTATTTACCATATGAGGTCATACACAGCCTCATCAGAAGATGTATATAAGTAGCAGGGCTAGTGGTAGATGCCCTCTAGTCTTGTTAACTTTGGATCTCACATCTAACCAGTGTGCTCTACAAGTCAGACTCCTGGCAGTAGCTAAGTGGAGTTGCTTACTCAACCAATTCCCTCTTCATCGGTGTACAAGTCCTGTCACCACCACTTGCCCTTTGCCCTTATAGAAGATAGGGTTGACAAGGTTCTGAAGTACAAAGAGTGACTCTGAAGGCAACCTTCATTGCACTCTCTGAAGGCGATCCTTATCACACCTTTGAAGCATAGATAAGATCTCTTATCTTATCTCCTCCTTTGATAGTTGAGGAAGGACATCAGTTTCAGCGATCTTCCTTTTTCATTTCCAGGATTGCCCCTGTGACAAAATCTGATGCATCAGTTTGTAGTCTATACTCCATTTTGTCATCTGGGAATGCAAGGATAGGTGCTGTGGAGAATACCCTTTTGAGCCTGCTGAAGGCTTCTTGTTCTTCTGACTGCCACTGGAAGGGCAAGTCTTTCTTTGTGAGGTGAGTTAAGGGCTTTGTGATGGATGCATAGTCCTGGATGAATCAGTGATAGAAGTTGGCCAATCTGAGGAAGCTCCATACATCATGGAGATTCCTGGGTTTGGGCCAGGCTTGAATTGCTTCTACCTTTTCATTATCCATCTTTACCCCATCTTTGCCCAATGTCATTCCAAGGAATTCTACTTCTTCCATGGAAAACATGCATTTTTCTGGTTTCATAAAGAGATCATTCTCTTCTAACCTTTTAAGGACTTCTTTCATGATAGCATAATGTTCCTCCTGGGAGTCCGTTTTCATGAATATGAGAAGGTTGTCAATGTACATGACTACCACATCTTCTAGGTCAGCAAAGATCTTGTTCATCATTGCCTGGAATATAGAAGGGGAGTTGCATAGCCCAAAGTACATTACTAGGGGCTCAAAAGTGCCTCTGAAGCAGATGAAGGCAGCCTTCCATAAAGGAGTACTGCCTGGAAATGGATGCCTTCGACTTCGCCACAAGAGCAATCCTATCTATTGGGGGAGATAACAAGAAGTTCAGACCAGCAGTGTATCTCTCGCACTCCATGAGTCCAGAAGAAAGGAACTACCTGGTCTTTGACAAAGAAATACTCAGTGTCATAAGAGCATTAGAAGAATGGCATCACCATCTTGAAGGAGCCAAGTACACCTTCAAAATCTGGAATAACCATGCAAACCTCTAATGGTTTATGCAAAAACAGAACCTATCAAGGAGACAAGCATGATGGTCACAATACCTCTCCAGATTTGACTATCTTTGGGTCCACAAAGCAGGAACCCAGATGGGAAAAGCTGACACTTTATCCAGAAGAGAAGATCATGCCGCTGGGAAAGAAGAAGACAATACCAACCAGCTCATGATTACCCCAGACAAAATCTGCTTGACACAGATAACAGATGATGGGGATAATTTGAAGGATTCAATTCGGAATCATATGCTCATGCTCAAAGAATCAGAAGTTCAGAAGATAGAAGCACAAGGAGCAGAGCTTGATGAAGAAGGATTGTTTCAACTAGAAGGACAAATATCTGTCTCACCAGAAGATTGGATGGAAACATTGCATCTCCATCACGATAACCCAGTAGCAGGACACCCTGGGAATGAGAAGATGATAGACTTGGTCAAACGCCACTACTATTGGCCCAGAATGACCAAAGACATCAAGGATTACGTGGCTAGATGCTATACTTGTCAGAAGATGAAAACAGGGAACCAGCCGCCAGCCGGTAAACTCCAACCACTCAAATTGCCACACATGCCATGGGAAGACATATTAGCCGACTTCATTACAGACCTTCCAATTTCATTGCTATACGATTCCATCCTCGTGGTAGTGGATCGATTCTCAAAAGAAGTAGAGTTTATTCCCTGTAAGAAGAACATTACGGTGCTGGAAAACGCCAAGCTTTACCTCACAAGTGTAACGGCTCGTTACTTTCACGCTTCAGACTTAGAAGCGATGGCAAGAACCGGCATTGAAGCACGACCCAAACCACTACGCTTTTGACAAGCTATATGCCATCTTATCTTATCTCGGCAATCTCCGGTATCTTATCAGATATCGCACGATCGCAATGGACTTAGTCGTTTCTCTTTCTCCTTTCCTTTCCCACGCACTCGCTGACATAATGGAAGATCTGATCTAAGATACAGATCTCATCTAACCATATTGGTCAGCACTGCCCATTATGATCTCACCTTCATCTCCGTTTGCTTCCATTCCTATGACACATGTAACACATGCTCTTTTCATTACTGCTATCTCGGCTATGCTTTCTGATAGAACTTTCTGATGCCCTTATCGCTTCTCACGCACAGCCTAGATAAGCTCTGCCTCGATTAGGATAGACACAGCCATGTACCCTTGCCTATATAAACCCAGGCAACTCGACTGGCTAAACCCCAGTCTTGTTAACTTGGATCTCACACCTAACCAGTGTGCTCTACCAGCAGGACCCCTGACAGTAGTCCTCCCCTCTCCACCGCTTACAAAGCACCTCTACGCCTTTTGACAAGGCTACTCCTCACCTTTGAAGTAAGAAGAAGTACATCGGTTACAACAAGAGTCTGGACAAATCACAGGATCCCTAGATCTATTGTCTCAGACCGAGGACCCTAATTTGCTACACAAGTTATGAAGGATCTATGTGTATGTCTTGGTATCAAACCATGTCTCTCTACTGCCGCGCATCCCCAGACAGATGGGCAGACGGAAAGGATCAATCGAGATCTCCAACAATATCTCTGCCTTTTTATCTATGATCACCAAGAAGATTGGGCTGACTGGCTTCCCATAGTTTAGTTCAGTTACAATGCAAAGAAGCAGGCTTCTACTCAGAAGACACCTTTTGATGTTACCAGAACTTATCCACCACGAATGGGGATAGAACCAGGAACCTTAAAAGCCCCCACCGCTGATGATCTAGCCTAAAAGATTGAACAAACTCTTGCGGAAACTACCGCAAACCTAAAGAAAGTGCAGGATCACATGAAGATCTATGTGGATAAACATAGAAGCAAAGCACCAGAGTACAAGCCACAGAACAACTCCAACTCACACGGCAGTTGAAGAAGCTCTCTGAGAAGTGGCCCAGACCCTTTTCTATCATAGAAGTAATTGGCCACAATGCTGTTAAACTATGTCTTCCACGCTTGATGCGTATTCACCCTACTGTCAATGTCTCAAGAGTCAAACCCTATAAGGAGTGACTCTTGGGACAACCTTTGAAGGAACCAGGACTGGTTCATGTGACAGAAGACCATGAAGAAGAATTTGAAGTTGATTTCATAGTTGATGCTAGATGATGCTGGAATGGCTGGGAATACCTTGTCCACTGGGCAGGATATGGAGAAGAAGGCTGCACTTGGGAGCCTCGAAGAAACCTGGCTCACACCCAAGATGTCCTGTCTCACTTTCACAAGAAGAATCACCACCTTGACATGCACAAAACATTCTATGAAACACTCACACTCTTTAACCCTTATGAAGTTTGCTACAGTGAGTATCATTTGAAGTTCCAAAGCTCGATCTGGAATCTCATGCACAGAAGGGGTATGGTGTAATGGCTTACTATTTCCACACTTCAGACTTAGAAGCAATGGCGAAGACTGGCATAGATGCAACACCTCACCCGTTATGATTTCCTTTTCTCCTTTACCCCAATTGATGATCTTATCTTATCTCGGCATTCTCCAGTATCTTATCAGATATCACACGATTGCGGGATTGATCTTATCTGAAGGGACTTAGAAGATTCTCTTTCTCTCAGACTCTTTTCTCATTTCCTTTAGCACTTGCCGACATGTGGCAGATCTGATCTAAGATACAGATCTCATCTAAACCACATTGGTCAGCACTGCCTCATTATGTTCCCACATTTATTTCCATCTCTTCCATTCTATGCCTCATGTTACACATGCCTTATTAATCTCCATTTTCTCTTATCTTGACTATACTTTCTGATAGAACATTCTGATGTACTTATCACTTCTTATACACAGCCCAGATAAGCTAGTGCCTCGATTAGGATAGTTACACAGCCATGTACAGCCTCCCTCTATGCATATATAAACCCAAGGAACTTGGCTGGTAACCCCAGTCTTGTTCACTTGGAACTTTTGCCTAACAAGTGGATAAGCAGCCAGGTAGCTCACTCGGTCCCAGTATAGTCTCTGGATAACAAAGGACACTTTCTCTTTGACGCAGCGCGTCCTTTCCTCTATATAAGGGAGAACCTTTGCATGGTACACCCCAATCCACAGAAGAGCCCTAACCCAGTGCACTCCAGTCCCTTTCTCCCTCCCTCCATGTCGAAGGTCTGCACTCTCTGAAGTTAAGAGAGTAGGTTCACTTTAGTGTTGACTTTAGAGGTCTGCACCACCAAACTACTTTAACTGAGGAATCGTCCTCAGTAAAGCAGCCTGGTATATATATTCATAGGTTTTTGTGTGTACATGTTGTGGCATAACTACCATAAACATATTTCTAAGAATCATACCATATGAGCATAATACACTATTGGGCAATAAGTAAACATGAGGATGCTTTATACATCAAGGGTCTTTGGAACCAGTAAGGCAGTGCCTTCTATAATGGAGGAGAAGAAGTGGGAATTAATTAGGTGTGTTAGTCATTACTTCTGGTGTTGGTGCCAATTACACTGGATGGAGATTAAAGGGCAGTGCTCCACGTATAAGAAAGGAGTGAGATGGGCAAATGGTGCCCAAGGGTGCGACACTTTGTCACAAGTTCTGTGTTCTCTTCTAGATCATGTGATCTTCTTCGTCATGTGATGAGTCACGTGGTTAGTCACATGACCTGGGTTATATCAATCAAAAGCGGAGAAAATGTCTAAGTCTTTGGGACTTTTTATGGATTTATAACACCTCCTTCAAGCAATGGGATGAGTTTGAGGTAGAATTTGAAGGCTTAATGAAGCCAATGTTGCACTGTGACTGGGCCATGGTCAACATCACCAAACTTTGACAAGGATGGGATGATATAGATATATTCCTTGCAAAATGGCAGACAGTCAACAATCAGGCCAACCTGTCAGATGAACACAGAGTAGTCCTCCTCGAGCAAGTGGTGAATGATGAAATTTGCCAAGAACTGTTCAGAACCGACTCTCACTCCCTGTATATTTCGACAACCCTCATCTAGATAAGAAAAATCGGGAAGGCATTTGAGGCCTATAGAATGTATACAGGCCAGAACATGGGAAAAATGTATCCCCCTCTACAAAGAGCAGCTGCCACCACAAATTCCAATTCACTAAAAGGGGCATGTTTCAACTGTGGACAGATGGGGCACCTCCTAAAAGAGTGCCCAAAACCAAAGATCTCCTGCCCTGAATGTAAGTTGAAGTGAACCTAACACCGAGGACTTCTGAAGTGCAAGGAACCTTAATGTGGAGCAAAGGAGAGATGAAGGGGACTGGGGTACACCATGTGAGGGCTCTCCTTTAGATAGCGAGTGAGGGGAATGGACCAAGTGAACTACTTGGCTGCTTATCCACTTGTTAGACAAAAGTTCCAAGTGAACAAGACTGGGGTTACCAGCCAAGTTCCTTGGGTTTATATATGTATAGGATGTGGCTATACATGGCTGTGTAACTACCCTAATTGAGGCACTGCTTATCTGGGCTGTGTGTGAGAAGCGATAAGTACATCAGAAAGATCTATTAGAAAGCATAGCCAAGATAAGAGAAAGAGCGGAGATTAATAAAGCATATATTGCATAAGGCATAGAGAATGGAAGAGATGGAGATGAGTGTGGGAACATAAATGGGCAGTGCTGACTGTAACGATCGCTATCGTGAACACTCACGCAACAGTGCACTTGGAAGAAGATTAGATTTCGACAATCTTATCTTATCACAGCAATCTCTGACATCTTATCTGACGATTGCAAGTCCTGATCTTATCAGTGACACTTAGAGGAATCCAAGAAGGATAGAAGAGAGATCACATTATCTCCACCACTAGAAGTGAGATCTGAGATCTCTTAAAGAAGATCCCATCGTGGTTGGATCTCAGATGAAGAAGAACGGATCATAGATTGATCCTAGGACTTAGAAGTGGCACATGAAGTTGCCATGAGGTTAGATAGAAGGCAGAGCCTTCTCTTCCATTTGATGTACATGAGAGAGAACACATATTTTCTTATCAGAAGGACACTGACATGGCCCGCAGGATAGCCACAATGGTACGATACAGTATTTACTATATGAGGCCATACACTGCCTCATCAGAAGATGTATATATAGTATGAGGGCTAGCAGTAGATGCTCTCCAGTCTTGCTTACTTGGATCTCATGCCTACAGCCATGCTCTACCAGTCAGACTCCTGGCAGTAGCTAAGTGGCGTTGCTTACTCAACCACCCTATTGGTGCACTATCTACATCATCAATACTTGCCCTTTGCCCTTATAGAAGATAGGGTTGACAAGGTCACAAAGTACAGATAAGATCCTCATCTTATCTCCTCCCTTTTGATAGTGGAGATAGCTCATCTGTTTCACTGACCAATGTGGTTAGATGAGATCTGTATCTTAGATGAGATCTGCCACATGTCAGTGAGTGTGTGAGAAAATAAAAAGAGTTCAAAAGAGAAAACTTCTAAGTCCCTTCAGATAAGATTGATCTCACAATCATGCAATATCTGATAAGATACTGGAGAATGCTGAGATAAGATAAGATCATCAATAGGGGTAAAGAGAGGAAATCATAATGGGCATGGTGTTCCTTCTATGCTGGTCCTTGCCATTGCTTCTAAGTCGGAAGTGTGAAAGTAACAAGCCGTTACACCATACCCCTTCTGTGTATGAGATTCCAGATCATGCTTGGGTACTTCAAATGATACCGCGCTACAGCAGACTTTATATGGGTTAAAGAGTATGGGTGTTTCATAGAAGGTTTCACATGTGTCAAGGTGGCGAGTCTTCTCATGGAAGTAGGTCAGGGCATCTTGGGTATGAGCCAGGTTTCTTTGAAGCTCCCAAGTACAGCCTTCTTCTCCGTATCCTGCCTAGTGTACGGGTATTCCCATCCATTTTGGCGTCTTCTAGTGTCAACTATGAAATCAACTTCAAATTCTTCTTCACAGTCTTCTGTCACATGAATCAGTCCTGGTTCCTTCAAAGGTTGTCCCTCAAGTTGCTCCTTGTAGGGTTTGACTCGTGAGACATTGACAGTAGGGTGAATGCACATCAAGTGTGGAAGATGTAGTTTTATGGTGTTGTGGCCAATAACTTCTATGATAGAGAAGGGTCCGAGCCACTTCTCAGAGAGCTTCTTCAACTGCTGTGTGAGTCAGAGGTGTTTGGTGGCCAAGAGCACTTGATCTCCGATCTTGTACTCTGGCACTTCACTTCTATGTTTATCCACATAGATCTTCATGTGATCCTGCGCTTTCTTTAGATTGGCAGTGGTTTCTGCAAGTGTTTCTTTGATCTTTTGGGCCAGATTGTTGGTGGTGGGGGCTTTTGAAGTTCCCAGTTCTATTCCCATGTGTGGGGCATAGGTTCTGGTGACTTCAAAAGGTGTCTTCTGAGTAGAAGCCTGCTTCTTTGCATTGTAGCTGAACTGGGCTATGGGAAGCCAGTCAGCCCAATCTTCTTGGTGATCACAGATGAAAAGGCAGAGATATTGTTGTAGATCTCAGTTGATCCTTTCTGTCTGCCCATCTGTCTGGGG